>CAJPEV010002616.1:0-23135 GCA_905338385.1 Darwinula stevensoni
GTGCCCGAGAAGACGTAGCATTCCCCCGAGTCACCGCTCGAGCCAAAATGAGAATAAGGTCTTGCGATGAGAGCACAGCGGACGACCCTCGCATTGCCAAAGCTCGTTTCGACTCTTCCGTATCCAGTCTAGCCCTACCACGTCCCACATGGGCAAATAATTAGACACCAGGCATGAGGCCTATCGCATCGCTGAAGTACCGAGTGGGATCGACCCGATGACTGTGTTTCGCCTCTCGTGGAGAACGGAAGTGGCAAGAGTCATCTGGTTCGTACAGCGTGCGGTAGAGCGGCAGAGACGATTCGCGGCATGCGCTAGTCAAGCCGGTGCTGCCCTCTTTCTTAAGTGTTTATAACTGCCTCCAGATGATTTCCGCGGATGGCCGCAGCAACACCGTTTCCGATCTCGAGGCCTTTCACACTCGTCTCTTGTCCTTCGTCGGATGCTGGAGCAGGCAGGCAGACACAGAATGCACTCGCATGCCCAATCCAACAGTTTTAACATAACGCAAGACTTGGGAGTGGAATCGGAATCTATTTCATCCGAGCGTCCGGACGTACGCACATAGAAGACATTTTTGATTCAGTTCACCTAGTGCCTCGAAGTGCAGTCGTATCTGCCTGGTGAGGCAAAAAAGAAGCGAAGCTCTTTCATATTCTTTGAAATCCATGCGATAGCGATACAGTTTATTTTTGTAACATCTATGACCCCATCGAACCGACTAAATCTTTGCTAACTTTTCTGGAGCCGTTTCACAACTCACGCGAAGGCAACTCGAATGTTTTTGCGAGGAAACGCATCGGTGGGAAAGCGGTTGGAACGCATACAAAAATCAAGCTCCTCGCGAAGGATATAGGTATTTCAAAAAATACAGTACAGTATATTGAAATCGAACACAACCTTCAGGCCAAGGCGTAGAAAATGGAAAACTATTGAGTCGCGATAAGAATGATTATTAATTCATCACCCAGTTCCATTAAAATATAATCACTATACAGGTGTATTTCAGTCAACTCACCCGATGCATAACACCCCTCAGATCTGGACGACGTTTGTCATGTACAGTAGATACTTTATGGGTGAAATGTGTCGAAGAATGGGTGAAATGCCTTTCAAATTTATTTTCATCAAGCTTCATTAGTATACCAAACCAACTTGATTCCGAGCAGACGTACGAGGAAGGAAAAGCCTCCTCTACGGATGAGATGAGCAGGGGTGAGCATTCCCCCTCGAGGAATTCTTCTTGAGAAGGGGGAGGGAGGGAGAAGAAACGAGATCGTGAACCCAATGTCCTCCCACCGCATGGAAAGAACGAACCACTTCGTTCAGAATCGACTCGCTTCGTTGACCATTTTCCGGCGATTTCTCCCACTCGTGGCCTGACACAGTCGAAGAAGCTGTATAGAGGTCTCACTCGATGAAACGAGTGCCACGATATGGCCAGAGAACGAAGATGTCGTCGTCACGGACGGCCGTATGGCGCACCGAAGGTTCATTCTCCGATACCCCCATCCCGTGTCGTCAAATTCCTTCCGCCATACAGTCCCTATTTGAACCCCGATGGATTCACTTTCTCTCCGTTCGAAGCTGGGGTCAGGAGACGACTGGATTCTCCGTCGGCTTCCATCGTAGATCGAAACCGAGCCGCTGCTCGAGGTGTTTCTGGCACGATATCGCAGAAACATTCTCGAGAAAATTGTGGATGACGCAATCGAGAGCGTATACCGTTGATCTATGCCGCAGAGCATATCAGCATTCCTTAAATTCCACGAACGGGTCATCGGAGAGAAAAGTCATTTCTGAATGAAGTGGTTCTTTTGTATGCTGGGGAAGATTCTTCACCCTCTGGTTTCTCTCTCCTTCCTTCTTCCCCCGTCGAGACACGAATTCCTCGAGGGGGGATGCTCACCCCTGCTCTTCCTTACACAAGGGCTCAAAATGAAGTCGTTTTCGTATACTACCGATACAGTAAACGTGCACGTGTGGACTTCCTGATCTCGTGAGTGCTCGCCGGTGAGAGACGGACGCGGCCGGAGCGATTGCCTGCAGCGCTTTCGAAGGGCGTACACTCGCCGTTCGGCGACGGCCGACTCCTGCCTTCGTGGCCGACTCGAAGGGAAGTCGGACCCGATCCTCTCGACGACGGTCGGTGAGCCATCGTCGCGTCGGCCCGAATCGGCAGACGGCGAGACGCGACGCGTTCTCGAAAACGATCCTAAAGGAAAACCGGGACGGCTGCTTCCTACTTCGTCTCACGCGTCCTCGAAAGAAACCGATAATGAAAGAATACGATTTAGATGCAGCGGTCGCGTCCTGCCTTCGGGATTCCACGGATATCGAGACGATCCAGATCCTTAAAATCGAAGCAAGTATCTCAGCTGTAAACGCCGTTCGAGAAAATCGGTTACTACTTTTAGAAATTCATAAGAAGGAAAACCATCATCTACGGACTGCCAGAGACTCCTAATGAAAATTCAGAGCGTGATCGGGAATTTCTTCACGAACGAACTTTTAGGGTGTTTCGACGATGCAGGCAAAGTGGATGCACGTATCAACTTCGGGCGAGTTGGTGCGTGGTAAGCATCCCAATCGCTCTCACCGGATCGAATGCCCAAACGACTTTTCATTTTTCCTCCAGATATCTGGAATCACTCATCGACGGTCGCACAGCGGTGTGGCTTAAGGGAAAGAGGAATGGAAACTGGCGCTTTCCACAGAGCCGCCCTCTTTCTTCGATTCCTTCGGCATTCGGTTAGTTTTCCTTGCATCGTCTCAATTCACGACCTCGAAACTTCCTTCGATTTTCCTCCACATTTTCCGGAGTTCTGTATCGACGGCATGCCGATTTTCGTCATCTCAATTTTGCAATTGCAAATCGTCGGTTCAACGTTCGAGTTCGCAATTCGGCAGGGTCTTCTGCCGAAATGCACAACCCAGGCTCACACACGTGCTGTCTCTGGCTCGAACGGCACGCGAACGTAGTTCTTCCCCGGGCATGGCTGTCACATCTGTCGATGCTTTGGGGTCTCTCGGTCGGGCACGTCCGTCATTTCCCATGGATGTCACACAGGCACGCTCCATGATACCACACGAGCTGGAAAGCAGGGATGGTGATATCCCATCGTGCGGTGCAAAAATAATCGGAGCGCCAGGAATGGTCCCTATGTTGGTCCTGGCTCCTGGTTCTCCTTCGAGGACGAGATCGACCGGCCCTGCACAAAACTCTCACCCCGAATTTTTTATAGATATAGAGAACTCATTAGATTTTTGTTGGGCCAAAGACCTAACGATAACTCGGACCAAGGATTTCCTCTCGTCCTTCATCTCACCACCGCGAGATGCAACTCTGATTGACGAAATTTCATCCGCGAAGTCCTACATGATGCCTTCCAGGCTGTCCCTCCTATTGGGGGTGTATGGTGAAGAACGATCCATAAGAAGAGACCTTTCGTTGGGTCTCCTAAATCAGATCAAACGATAGTATCCACAGTGAGAAGGCACAACTTGCAATACAATACAAGATGGTAAAATCATAAATCAGATTTATTTTGTTTTTAATTTTTCCCCCTATTTCATTATGCCATACTATCCAACTTCCACTTTTCTTCGTAAAAGACCTGGACTCGCAGATACAGATCTCTTATCTTCATTTGAATGGAAAAGTCAGAGAGAATTTTGAGATGAAGTGAGAGCGAAGCGGAGCCACACGAACGACGATGGCGTCTCGTACCTGTTAGTGGCCACGGGAAAGGAGGCTGAAAAAGAAAGGCGCTTCCTTTGCTTCTACGATGAACCTCATGGTGCCAATGGCCAGGGTACAGCCTACTCTACAGGTTAACGATGCTGACTTCGTCCAGATATTTCTTTCGGTCTCTGACGCATGCAGTATGCAGGCAAGCGGGAGTGTTCGCATAACGTCATCGGGTTGCCCATAGGGTGCACATAACGTAGGAATACCAACAAAGACCTTAATGGAGTTACACGGTGGAGATAATAGACGGTGCCGGTATAGCGTGCGCTCTACCGGAAGGTGTCATCTACCTCCCGGGCAAGTAAGCAAAACCTTCATCACCAAACCCTCCTAGGGGGAAGATAAGGGTAAGCAGTCGTGTTAGTGACATCAGTCTCACTGCATCATGCTTCTACGTGAGTTTTACAATCGTGTAGTTTCTTCCGAAGAAACCCGTGTGGCATTCCTTCGGAGCCATAGTTTGTCGAGTGACGCGATCGGATAGATGGAGGGAGCCTCGAAGCGAATGTGTGTGTTCTCATGTTTTATACAACTTTGGCAAAGCCAAACCCGTATTTTTGCCAATATAGGCGTAACTTGGCAAGAAGTTAGGCCCCTATGAGCTCGGTATCCTTCGATAGACCCAGTTATAATGTAATCGTAAGACCCGTACGGGCTGCGACCTAGGTTTTCACATGCGACCCTCAAATTTTACGTTTGAGAAGTCATCTCAAACACCAGCCCCCTTCCCCCCCTTCCCTTTTGGAAAAAGTTCCTTGGATAAATGCTTTGCAACCCTTTATTCATAAGCGTAACGAGGATGGAAAAAAACGGGGAGGGGGGGGCTGCCACGGGAACTCTGGGTTACTGTTATATCAATTCATGGGTTTTTCATTCTTTATTTTGGCTTCTTTTCTTGAAAAATGGGGGGAAGGAGCACGTGCCCCCCCCCCTCCACGACGCTGCCTTTATTGATGGAGTCTCCCTTCAGAAAATAACTTTTATACCATGAATTTAAAAAAAAGTTAATCGCAATGGTTCAGGCGCAGGAAAGCAATACGACGATCAGTCATATATTCCAGGAAAAACTGGCTCAAGGATCTCTCTGAATCCCGCTACTCTTGACTCAGCCAAAAAGGTATGTGGAAAAATGTTCAAAACAGAAAGGCAAAACAAAAGTAATGGCAAATTTCAGACGATTTTCAAAGTGCTCATTGGAATATCATTTAAAGCGAAAAAATATAAATCTACCGTGTGAAATCGAATGGGGCAGTCGACTTTACTCATAGACGTTAGATCTAAATGAAAATAAAAAGACTATCGTGTTTTAGGCTAGAATGCAGTGTTAGGCCTTTCCAAGAGTCAGGTGCCTTGCATTGCCCCAAGGTTGAGGTAAAGGAGACATCTGACAAGTGCACAATAATGCAAACGATGCAAGTAGGGAGACCAACGGAACGGCCTATAGTTTCGCCTGCAGACTAGCTTAGATTCAAAGCCTGTAGAATAAGATCGAAAATGACCACGTGTGATATCATTTAGAGTACGATGCCAGCTTTTTTTAAATAGGATTCCGCAGTAGAATTACACGAATACGAATAGAATTACATTAATTACACGATTACACATTCCAACACCGGCGAGGACCGTCCGTGCTTGCCTCGCTGTATGCGCCCCTCTATCCAGTCTCTATGGTCGTGATGGTCTTATAGGCGGGTCACGAGTCGATTAAATTATTTTGAAAGAAAATGGAGGAAATTGTCGAGAAGAATAGATGAACATCAATCATAAGCGCCAAACCGAACTACAGAGTAGTATTATATGAGCTAAACCTTCCAGGAACGATCTCTTTCCTATAGGGAAGGTAGAGCGTACGCTATACCAGTACCTAATAGACTCATAGCCCTTACTTGCTCTTGCCTCGGGACGGACAGGAACAAATGAGATTTTCGGATACATCAACCGGGATACTTGCATCCTTCATATTACAGAGAGACCGACCGATGAGCTCTGCTTCGAATCTCCGAGTACATGGTTGCTTGAATGTGACCAGCTCTAGACATAGAACCGCGCCATGATGGTTGGCGTGAGGTCTCCACAAGGAAGGCTCCCATTCGCCCCTATCGCTTAGTTATATACCCAGAAGGCATCGTCTCCAGCCTAACTACCCCTTCCCTTCTTCCCCTCGAGATAGACATCAGCCTTCGATTCCATCCGAGCGATAAGAATCGGGAAAATGCCAACCGTCACCAAACCCCCTTCCGCGTTTTCATGGTTTGCAGCAAACTCCACCCTCTCGTTCACCAGCCATGTTTAGGCGACACAATTTCCCAGTAATTGCTGGGTTAGAATCCGTATCCAGCTCACCTAAACGGGCAGTCTCGGCTCCCCCGAGTGCCGAGGCCAGACATGCAAATTGGTAGGTGAAACGGGAAGTGTTTGTGCACTGAGAGGTTTCCTAGTAACTCCTCGATGCACATGTGCAGGCTTCCGCCTGGGTCGGAGTACCAGTCAACGGCCAACACTTCTTGTTCTCTTCTCGCCCTCGCGGATGACAGATTCGTAGTAGGCAATGGGAGGGAATGGCTGCTCGAGGCAGTTCGACAGGGTTGCCGAACGTGCTCGTCAAACGCTGTGTCTAGGGGTCCGGTACCGGGCGCGGTCGCTCGACACCAGCGCCGCTACCGGACATGGGAAACAATACAATTTGGGGGCCCGGTAGCTTTGCAATTGGTCAAGTTTTATGACGACGGAAGGCGTTCTTCCATGGCAAATTCATTTTCCTGGTTATTCGAGATCAGTGAGGGCGGCGCAAAAGCGACGAAAAATTACAATCAAATCCGACCTAAATATGGACAAGTTCGTTTGTGACTATGGCGGGAAGAAGTTTCTTCCGCGTGGCTCCGGCGAACGACAGACCAAGTAAGGTCACATTCTTTTTTCTTTTCCCTGACGATTCCCCCTCTCGTTTTACTTCAAATCACTTATGCCATGCACGATTGGGATTTAATGCAATGCTCCGCCCCCAAGCGGGAAGAAGAGGAAATACAGGGTATCCTAAAATTTAGGTCAACTAACTTTCCTTTCTTAAACATATATGCATGAGGCATTGGAAAATGTCATAGCACCTGTGATTACCTTTCCAACCTCATAGGGGTGACAGCAAAGGAGCGGGAAACAGCGTTGATGCTGTTGTAACAGCTGTTATACTCTTCTTGTGCAAATAGCTACAGCAAAAACCTACACTTTTGCTCCTCTGTGAAAGCCAACATCAAGGACTATTTCATGAGAAATTTCGATTGTATAAAGGAGAAATGGGTACCCTGCTTTCAAGATCAAGCTGGCACACTTCCTAAATAGAACCAACAATAAGATGGAGTCATTCAATGGGAAACTGAAGCAAGTGATTCAGGCGAGTTCAGAGTACACAGGTTTGACTGCAAATGCCAAAGAATAAAAGATTAATATTGTATGGTCTCACTCGAGAGTAGGCTCATCTTGTTACATTATCTCCTCACAGTTCATGGCAATATCCATTTCAGATACAGCACATAGGAGGCGTTTATCAAGAACTTCTTCATTCTCCTGTATTCACTGCGGCAGGAGAGGGACTGGAAGGTGTTGTGGGCCTTGGAGAGAGCGTTTGCTATTCAACATCCCTTGGGATCAGTGGAGTATTCCATAGAAAACACTTAGACTCCACCAGCCTCTAGGGATGTCTTTAAGGAACTGGGCCAGGATGGGGCAGGCGAATCAGCTAATCCTGAAGCTTGTGCCTGCAGATTTTATACAGGAATGAGATTGTCGTTCAGGCATATCTTTAATGTAAGAAGGGAACAGGACCTGCCTTTATTTGAAGAAACAATGTGTCTACCTAGTGGACGAGGGCATACTACCGTTCAAAGGCAAGGATTTTTAATTCCACCTCTGCCATCCAACTCCCGCCCAACCTGCAAACACACAAATACAAAGGCTAGAATAATAACAGCCCATGAAGAATTCAAATTGGTAAATAAACTTACAGTCTTGCTGAAACAATGACTAACATGTCTTCAGAATTATTTCACAGGACCCTTGACATACTGAAGAAGTTCGTGAAGCTGGTAGAGCGGAGAGAGGAATTAGTTATTTACATCCCTTCTCAAGCCACTTCATTTGATCCCTCCAACTCCCTCTCTCCCAGTCAATACCTCCAACCCTCCCACCCAGCTCAATTGTCTTTCCTCTAACTACAAGCTCACTGGCATTAAAATTACCACATGCAGAAAAGAGGATAGGTAAACAAAGAGGGAGCGACACCATAGCCATAGGCCTACCCAAGCGTGGAAAGACCGAAGGGAAGCCAATACTCTTTTCCCAGCATCACTATGCAAAAAAACGAGACCATACTGACGTGGTTAATTGGGAGAGAACAAGCCAAAGAAGCACTCCAAGGTGCTTCTCTCATCAGAGGATTTGGACCAAAGTTCACTGTGGCATTGTAGATGACGCAGTGGACCTCAACCTTGTGCGCCAATTTATGAGAGATGAAGCCTGGGACGAAGTTCACAATTCATGTCGCTTGAAGCAGAAGTGCCAGTGGTTGTGTGGCAGTAGCTCAGGTAATTTGGCTGATGAGGAAAGTGTGGCATGTGACCACTGCTTGGGTGGCTGCACTTAGATTTTGGAGGGGCTTTTAAACCTGCAACTTTCAAGTACTGATTTTGCCTGAGCAGCAATAATCATGTATCTGAAATGTCCCAATCTCTCATTTTCAATGTAAATGTCATTGCTATGAATGCCAGCCTTCCTTCTTCAAATGAAATCAATAGAGCTGATAGCTTATATCAGCTCTATATTGATTTCATATTGTCTAAATGTGTTATGCATTCTTGCTTGTTTTGGTCTCAGCCTTCTGTCTGTGAAGTCTTATGTTCACATTTTACTTCTCTTATTCACTTTGCCACACATTGCTTGTTCTCTATTGAAATCATTTGTTGGTCTTCATTCACAAACTCATTCTTAGAGAGAGTTGTGTGAGCCGAACTCAGCGTTCATCACGCTTTAATTGCACATGCCTCCTGAACTTCTGCTTCGGTATCGCACAAGTATAGTTCAGTGCGTGCCAGTTTCCCATTCCAACCACCTTCCGTTGCCACATCGTTCGATTCGATATGTTGAAAGTTTCATGAAAGAAACCTATGCATGGAGTAAAATGGAAATGAAACTACACTGGAATAAACTTTGGCCTAGTCAGCAGGCACCTCATCCGAACAGATCTGAAAGTCCAAGTATGCCAGCCTGAATGGTACTCGTTAAGTGCACCAATATGCATGGAGTAAAATGGAAATGAAACTACACTGGAATAAACTTTGGCCTAGTCAGCAGGCACCTCATCCGAACAGATCTGAAAGTCCAAGTATGCCAGCCTGAATGGTACTCGTTAAGTGCACCACACAAATTACGTTCCCTCTAACGTTAGGCAACACCCACACCCTGCAGATGGAGGACGCCAAATGACGTTGAGGGAACGTTCATCAATGTTGCAAGGTGTTCCATTTATTACGTTTCCTGACAAACTTATACAATTTATAAATTATTCGTATTATAGGCAATGTTTTGCAATATCGAACTGTTTTTAGATGCTATATTGTGCAGATCAACTGACAGATATCCGAGTCAACTAGTGATGACCGGACCCGGTATCCAACCTTGGGGGCCCGGCAGGCCGCTGATTGGTCGCTGTGTTGCGCGCGTCGACCAATCAGCGGACTACCGGACGCCGAAGTTGCAAGATGTCCGCGCCTGGTGCCGGATCATAGACAAAGCGCTCGTCAAATACTGCATCTAACAACCTATACATCATAACTCTCCACGCCATGCGGACGCACAACCCACCTGCCAGTTGGGAATCAGTCACAGCCATGAATGCCATGGTCACCGAACCAGCTATCAAGATTTTGGGTAAGCATTCCTGGCTGTAGTTCTTATGTCATCAGTTTGTCTACAAGAGACGTACGAATGATAACGCCGATTTTTCTTCATTTCAATCATTTTTCCAAGTCAACGTTAAAAATGTTTCGAGCCGTACAAAAATATTTATTCAATTCTTATATCAATGACGCATTTGAGCCCCATTTGAAAAAAGGGACGACCATCGCTTTCGATGCTTTTTTTTTTNAAGAGACTCTCCCTCCAGGACGAAAAGATCCCTTATCAGGCACACTCCTGACTGCTGGGGACGGACTCGCTCGAGCGGAAGACACCGACGTTGGCGTGACCGGAAGTCGGTGTTGGTTCTCATTTTTGGCCATCGATTCCCATTTCAGACCAACTGCTCTTAGTAGGAAGCAATGGCTCGGAATGGGAAGTAAATGTCAGCAATTGAAGGAGCAGTTCCATACAGTGGTTGTTTGGTTACTCTGGTAATGAACTAACATTGTTTTTTATGTTCGCAGGATGACTTTTATATCTTCCACCACCTATAATGTTCGACCAGATGCCCCTGCATCCTAACACCCTATTTACCATTCTAAGAGGATTCGAAATTTCCAGAGCGGGGGTGCAGAACTCAACTCAAAATACTGAGGGCCATTTGCGATTCTTACTCAAATACTGCGGGCCGCAGTCTGGCTGACCGTAGCTGTAGCCAACGGAGCGGGAGCCATTGTAGCACTTACAATACCACCAGTCGCGGCGGGCCGCATGTTGTGCACCCCTGATCTAGAGATCTCTATCCCCACTATTCGCTCACGGAGACCGTTTTTGAGTCCTTTCCCCAAGCCTATGCCGAAAAAGTCATGGCCTTGTAGGCAACGAGCCTTAGGTTAAGGTAACTGAGGCTCAGGTCAGAGCGGCGGATCGAAGGAGTAAAATGTCCGGTACGGAATGTGTTAAGAAGGCTAAACCGCAGAAAGCCATGGGTGCCGCAAGGACGAAGGAGATCGTAGAATTTACCCCTGAAACTCATCCACTTCATAAAGAATATATGGGACAATGGAAGAGACATGTTTGGTTTTTGACACTGACCAAACCCCAGTTCGAGCTTTTCCAACTCGGTTGAAAATAGTGTGAACTCCTCCCATGTTTAATAAACGTGTGGAACTATTTATATATCTGTGCAATCTTGTAAGTATATGTCAAATAATAAACCTGTAGTAATTTTCTGAAACCGCTGCAATCATTTTGACTAGCCCTGTACTCTGGCGGATACTTCAATGGAACACCTACCCACGACTGCGATAATGATCTTGCCGAAGTTTGCCTTCCTTCGCTTCGAAATGAACAGCCTGGTAGTGCTCAATAGAGCGTTCCAAATTCATGGGGTCGAGATCACGCGGAACGGCTGGAATGACGTTGGTCGTCCAGGAAAGGCAAAAGCTGATAGATGCCTTGGGTAGCCGTTGGGCCTGAGTGTATTGCTTACTAAATCATTCATACAAGGCTTAACATACGTAAACAAGAAGACAAAAACCCACTTCATTCTCAGCTCATCCCATGAAATTAGCGCAAAAATGTCACATACATAAAAAAAGTATATCCAGACACCGATACGAAGGTATCTTGAGTCTAGCATAATTTTGATAAGACATACGGGAATACTGGGAAATGACCGACAACTAATATTACTTTGCGATGCACTATTTTATCATCTTATAGTACATGTTCTAATGACTTGTCTCTTCCCTCCTAAAACCACCCCAGAAGTGGCTTCTCCTGATCCCCAAGCTGAGACTCCCGACTCTCCATCACCACTGCAGGTTCTTCCCCCTAGCCTACAGTCTAGACCAGTGGTTCTCAACCTGGGAGGTGTCACCCCCGAATGCATGAAGGTTCAATGGGGGTAAGAGGAAGGTTGAGAACCACTGGTCTAGACAGACAGGCAGTCAGCATGTGCCCTTTGTGTGCCTTGTGACGGCCGCGTAAAAGACTATAGTCGATCCGAATGATGTGACTAAGGATGCGCCTGCAAAGGACGGCGTTAAAGAGAAGAGCGCATACTTCGCGGAAATTCACTTATCGCGGTAGAGTCTGGAACTGATTAACCGCGATAAACGAGGGCCGAATGTAAAAGGAAGGTTGAGAACCACTGGTCTAGACAGATATATGCTGGAGGATTTAGCGCGTCAACTCCATGCAATCTTGCCTACCAATCAGAACGCAGATCCAGGCTACGCTGCATACCAATCACAGCGCAACTCCAGGCCACCTTCCTGTCCAATCAGAACGCAGATCCTGGCTACCCTACCAACCAATCACGGTGCAGCTCCGGTCTACCATCCTGGCCAATCAGTACGCGACTCCTAGCTATCTTGTCGACCAATCAGACCGTAGCTCCGGGCTACCATTCCGGCCAATCAGAACGCAGCTCCTGTTCTTGAAGTCTTGAGTTGTTACAGTGCAGAAAGTAAGCGGTCAATGATTAGCTTGTGATAATGCAGTGAAATACAGGGTGGCCACAAATTAGGACGATTTGGAGGGCTTGTACAGGTATTTTTTTTTTTAGAATACAAATAGTTCCACACGTTTATTAAACATGCGAGGAGTTCACACTATTTTCAACCGAGTTGGAAAAGCTCGTACTGGGGTTTGGTCAGAGTCAAAACCAAACATACCCACTTCATAAAGAATATATGGGACAGTGGAAGAGACGAGTTTCAGGGGTAAATTCTACGATCTCCTTCGTCCTTGCGGTACTTATAGCTTCCTGCGATTTAGTCTTCTTCACACATTCCGTACCGGATATTTTACCCCTTCGATGCGCCGCTCTGACCTGAGCCTCAGTTACCTTTGCCTAAAGCTCGTTGCCTACAAGGCCATGACTTTCGGCATAGGCTTGGCGAAAGGACTCAAAAACGATCTCCGTGAGCGGAACGCGAAGTTGCAAGGAATGCACTTTGGAGAGTTTGCAAGGGAGAGAGAGATTAGGGGTGCACAACACCCCTAATCCGCCCAACCGCCCAGGCCCTGTCCCGACTGGTAGTATCGTAAGTGCTACGATGGCCCCTGTTCCGTTGGCTTCAGCTGCGGTCAGCCCTGCTCTACAAGTTTCGAATCTTCTTAGAAGGGTGTCAAGATATTGTTTGGATGCAGGGACATCTTGTCAACATTGTAGGTGGTGGAAGATATAAAAGTCACCCTGCGAACATAACAAATAGTTCATTGCCAATTTGTTATGTTCTGTGAACCACTATTCTATGAACCACTGTATGGAACTGCTCCTCCAATTGCTGACATTTACTTCCCATTCCGAGTCACTGCTTCCTACTACGAGCAGTTGGTTCTTATTTTTGGCCATCGATTCTCATTTCAAGGCACATTGCCTCCCATTTCAGACCATCAACACAAACTTAAGCCCCCTTTTTTGCGTGAGTTGGATATACAAAATCGAGTATGTTAAGATTAGAACCCCAGAACTCCCTCAGGGTTGACGCCATGTCCGCGGTCCTGCATGTCAGGAATGTGTCATCAAAGCTCTATTGTGTTAGGGGAGTGCGTGCGACTTCCGGTCACGCCAATGTCGGTGTCTTCCGCTCGAGCGAGTCCGTCCCCAGCAGTCAGGAGTGTGCTTGTTAAGGGATCTTTTCGTCCTGGAGGGAGAGTCTCTCGTGCGGCCGAACAAGTGAGACCGTCTGTGTCTTTTGTTGGAGTTCCTGCCTCACAAAATCGTCTCTGTCGGGGACCAGACCTGTTCGTAAGCTTAATGATGATTGTAGGGAAGGACGAGGGCTTCAAGTCATCACCATTTAACATCGTAATCATTTGTGGTATTTCTTTATTTCATAATTTAACTTGCATTAAATGCTTGTTTCTTGTTGAACACCGTATTTCATTAGTCACCAGCAGCGTGTTGGGCTTACATGACTTCGTTTTCGGTAAATTTATCTCTGCCAATTCCTCAAAATGTATTCAGTGCATGCTTGAGTCAGCTAATGCTGAAGCCTAATGGTTGCTATAGTCAGTCCTTCCTGGTTTGGTCGGCAACGAAGGGAGAATTCGCGCCACCACCTGGGTCAAGTAGGTCGGGCTGCACAGCCAGACCTACGACGGACACGTGTCCGTCATTGTGGAAATGTCTAGACAGAGTGACGATCGTCGGCGAGAGCGGTAGTGAGCGTTCGTGCGTCTCGGTCGCTCTCGTAATTCGGATCGAAAACCTCGACGGGAGATAATGGACGCAACGACGAAGAAAATCGGATCGTGAGCAGCGCCATCTCTGGGGGACATGGGATACTTTGTGATCTATTTTCATGGCCTAATGCTGGGAAATATAAAAGATCCCACCATATTTTCACGACCTTAACTAGAACTGACTAGTGCGATATACCTAGTGGCTGCAAATGTGGTCAAAGCTTGGCCTATTGGCAACCGGGTCTATCCTAGGCCTATGAGTTCCCAATGTTGCCTGCATTACCTTTCGTTACATCCTGCTTGGTGGCCACCTTACGAGAAATCTCCAGTCCTCTTTCAATTTATTTTCTTTGACTTTTTGTAGATCCTCGATAGTAACAGTGACTTTCACACTGTCAGGATATTGGACCAAGGCATATCAATTTTCAGCCATTCACCTGCAGATCCATTTTGAATAACAGGACTTGAAGATTTACTTTCTTGTTCCTCGTGTTGCTTTTCAATTAGGAAAATTGGAGGAAACCACACGGTTTGGGAATACGCAGCAGTAAAGTGACCATTTTGAATCACGTGCACTTTCAATAAATGAAGCCAATATAAAAGAAAACACCCAGAAATGAAAGACCCATAGACGCATCGACGATACAACACATAATAACACATAACCTTGAAACAACGTTGATTAAATGTTACACACTCCATCCCCTAGCAGCATATATTAGGTAAAGATACGAGAAAATATTTGACGATCGAGAAAGTCTTCTCGTTCGTTCGCCTCGAATCACACCGGCTTCCTCTTCCGAGAATCCTTCTTTTTGTTCATCGATATACTTCAAGTGAAGAAACTGTAGAAGGTGTGTCGTTCGGGAATGAGGAGAAACCTCTCCTTTCGAATCCTGGCTTCTCGACCGATGGCTTCTTTCACTGTTGGTATGGAACACAGACGTGTTCGGTCCTTGACATGGGCCCTGCACCAAATGCTCATAGCGAAGCCTCTCGGACGGATCGGTAAATATGACTGCTTGAGGGCGACTCACCCTACTCGGTCCGATTTCAAATGAGAGTATCTCGTGCGGAAAAAAGAACATCAAAATAATCGTTATGAATCATTTCTTTCCTCGTGTGGTAAAATTAAAGTCTTGAACCTAACCACTTGATACCATCGCAAGAAATCATCCGCTTAGGGAACTGGTCAATTGAAACAATTTCTTTTGCAAAAATGATTTTATTTTCAATGTTGCCTTCATCGACAGCAGGAAGCGTGCAGAGGCGTGTACATGAATGCACGAGACAGCTATTCATCTGTCTCGCTGGGAGTTCTCAGGCAGGCGATGAAAGAGGCAGTTGTGAACAACGTCACGTTTTGCCAGTCGTAATGCTTGGAAAAGTTTGTACTGCACTAAATGAATCGTGGAAAAAAAGAGGGCTGATTCACAAATTTTTTCATGGATACCTTTTTCTGTTGTAAGAGATGCTATCCCAATGAAGCTTCGTATAACCATCAGGTACCTTCTACTTCTGCGTCTTTCCCGATAGCGCTGGTTGCCAGCCAATTCCTACATCCCACACCCCGTCCCTGCAATATTTCCACCTTAATAAGTTCGCATTACCTACCCAACTAGCAATAGACAACAACAGCATTTATTCGCGACCAAGAGTCACAGCTTGAAGAATACAGTGAAAAGAATAACAGCAGAATGGTCAGGTTGTTATAAAGAGATCAGGTTTGTCAGGGAGATATGGGAGAAGAGGCATCCAATTTGGTATAGCTTAGAGTATGGGGACAGATTTCAGCATGGTATCTATCGGAGCAAGATTCGAGGCAAAAACGGCATCGACAGTCTTCATCAGCCTCATGATAACCAGGCGTCGAACATAACTTATCATGGAAGCCGTGGGCTGTTGCCCGAGTCAGAATATGGCGGTTTGCTTGGTTGGGTTTCTTCCACTGATTTGTCCTGAACGCTGGGCTCGATGTAAAATTTTGTATCACAAAGTTCCAATTTCGTTCTTCTCTCAAGCTCTGGTACTCTCTCCATACTGTTGGGCTTAGCTGGTATCGTGAGTGTATTTCTTCTGTACAAGTTGGAGTTGAGAGCAGCTGATGGCAGAGGGTCGATGACGCTGATCTTGGAAAACACAGGGTTCTTTTGAGGAAGGAACTTTTTACTTTGTCTAGTTCCTTGAGCTGCGGTAAAGTGAGCCGTTGGGAGATGATTTCGAGTCCATGAGTCAGAATAGGTTGCATCTTCATTCTGTATACCGCTAAGGCCGCATCCACTGAAAGTTCCGATGTGTGTGTAAGGCTTCCAATAACACTAAGTGCTTTTTGTTTCTTAGAACAGTGTACCAACCACTTCCAACCAACCTTAAGTTAAGGTTCCATTTGTATCCTGAACTGATGAAGATTCCCAAGGAAGGGCATGGTCTTCGCTAGCAAAGACCGGTCAGCCGGCGGAAAGGCTGATTTCATGATTTTGGTTTTGGTCGTGTTGACGTCAAGGAGGTTTTCTTGTGACCGTAAATGCAAGGCATTGAGGGAGGTTTGGATATCTTCTCTCTCTGGGGAGAACATTACTACGTCGTCTGCGTACAGCATAATGCGGACACCTGGACAGAGCTCCTTGATTTTGGAGACCAAGTCAGCTATGAAGAATAGGAAGAGAGGGGGGCTGAGGGTGTCGCCTTGGATGACTCCTCGATTTTGCCTGATGAGTGGGGATAAGTGCGTAAGCCGTCGAAGATGGGGATGGCTTTCAGAATTTGGAGCAGCTTTCCCTGTACAGTGAAGGAGTTCCGGAGTTTCTTGATCAAAATTTGACGGTTTACTGTGTCGAAAGCTTTGCAGAAATCGATGAAGGCCGCATACAGATGGGGATGGCTTTCAGAATTTGGAGCAGCTTTCCCTGTACAGTGAAGGAGTTCCGGGGATTCTTGATCAAAATTTGACGGTTTACTGTGTCGAAAGCTTTGCAGAAATCGATGAAGGCCGCATACATTTTCCTTTTCCTTCTTTCGAGATGGATGAGGTGCTCGAACCACTCGTCATCCCAGTGGACTTCCTAGCCACGTCCCCAGACGGAGCGCCCAATAGCAGACTGCCAGGGACGACCAGGACCACGAGGGCGAGAGAGACTGCAGAGTTGCAGTAGTCCGTATCACAGAAACACAGCACGGTCACGGAACTAGGGTCCCGGTTCGAGTTCGAGCTTCCCATGCTCCAACATCCGGGTTGGTGGCGATTACCCGTAGCCGTGCCCATAGCCGTACTACGAGTCTGTCATCCGCGAGGGCGAGAAGATAACAGGAAGTGTTGGTCGTTGACTGGTACTCCGACCCAGGCGGAAGGCTGCACATGTGCACCGAGGAGTGACTAGGAAACTTCTTAGGAAACAAGCACCTCCTGTTCAACCTACCGATTTGCATGTCTAGCTTCGCCACTCGGGGGAGCCGAGACTGCCAGTTTGCTGGAGGGTGGAGTTTGCTGCAAACCATGAAAACACGGAACGAAATGGGCGAAATCGCCTCTTGATATCACTAACTCTCCTGACTCCTGAACCATTGCCTGTTTCTCACTGAAAGTTATTTGTAAGACCACCGGCATTGTCTTCAGAGCGGACAGTGCCATCCAGGATGTAGGCACGTCTTGTGCGTAGGCAATAGCTGGTTATGTGTGGCCTAGGCTTACGCCCTTTTCCCAGATTGTGTGCTCTACTGCACACTGGTATCCATGCCTTTGCAGGGTGGCGACAACAAGTCTAACCCACCCTATTGTGCCTGCGAATCCGCATCCTCTGTGTTTGTGCAGTTGTCCAAGCTATGAGAAAGGGATTCAACAGGACACCCGCACCATCGGCATTGGCGAAAATGGGTTTCTCTAGCTCTGCCTCTGCGTACAGCCTCCATTACCGGAAAAAACATTTGCCCGCATTTGAAAGGTCGAGTTAAAGTATTCCTGACATTCCTTTCCTTCGGGCAGGATAAATTGCTTATGGGGTTTCCAGCATATTCTGCTTGTCTCGAAGCTTAAGGCCCGTACTTCTCTATAGCGTGTTCACTATGTGCACGCCTGTAGTCTGCCCGCCCTAGCCGTCAGGTTCTGCTTGTCCTTTGAATGCGTCATTTAAACGTTACCTTGCTAATTGTCGTCAACAAATCCTGCGAAACAAGAAAGCTTTGCCATCTATTCACGAGGAATGAGCTCGCACAGAATGGGCAGTCCCAGGCCACCTTGTGATGTTCGGGCGTACAGTAGCCAATCTACAGTGCTAGGCGGAAGTCGGAGACATTCCTTCACTTAGGTGTTAACAAGTGAATCTAGCTTCTACAGGGCCCTGCGAGATGGGCAGTGGATATCCAAACCGTATGTGACCCTCGGGAGACCATAAGTCACTAATAGGTGTTTGTAGCCACCCATGGAATTGGGTTTTTCCCGCCGCAGTGGACATTGTTACTCCTCGCCATGGCCTGACTTTTCCTCCAATACGAGTGTCAACAGATGCCATACATAGTATGGACGCTTCCACAAAGTCCTGAAGCACAGAGAACTCTGCCAAGGCAATACCTGGTGGACGAGGTCTACAAAGCAGATGGAACGCGGCACGCTTATTGGTGTTTAGTTAGTGGCCAATTTCAGTCTGGCAACTGGCTTGTATGTCAAGAAGTTCCTTCATGCCAACAACCTCGTTGGAAGACTTTGGGCCGATTGCATGAACGATGTTAATTTTAGACATTGATTATCGATAGTAATTGTTTAAACATTCTCTACGAAAACATCGGTTAACCGCTGTCTACTTTCGATTGCGTGAACGATCCCTAAGCCATGTTTTCATAGACGATGGCTAAACACCCCTCATGGTACATATAGCACGTTCTGACTCCTCGGTTGTCGAGTAATATCCTTCCTACTCCACAAAAAACGAGCGAATCAAGTGAAAAAGGAGAACCTTTTCTCAGACTATTAAGTACATCTCGCAGAGCTTGGAAAAGAGAATCTCACGATAGAGAGAGAGAGAATGCACTTTCCTTGCACAACAAATAATCATGCCTGGAAACTGGTGAGTTCTCCTCTGATCTTACTCTGTATTTCGATATATCAGAGGTAAAGCCAAGGATTCGTTTTGGACACACGGAGAAGTAGGAAATGTGAAAAATAGGAGTATCATTTGTGTACGATTGCAAAATGAGGGTATTCGAGAATTACGCGTGGATACTGGTCACGTGATGACAAATTCAGTAATGATCCCTTCCTTATCGCGCACTGCTTGGACATCGATGAAACAGAAGCATTTGCGATTTATTAAAGTTGTCTGGGCATTCTATTCGAGTACGACAGTCGTCGATGACACCGATCACTCCTGGAAATTTCTAATATCAAATAATTAGCTTCGTATAACTACTCCGTTTGTTCTTCCTGTAGAACAGCATTTATTCGCGACCAAGAGTCACAGCTTGAAGAATACAGTGTTTTCTTATTACTATTGTCGTCTTACCAGTCCAACAATATGTCTCCAGTCCAAACAGCCTCTATACCCTCTTCTCCTTAGGTTAAACCGTATCGAATCTAATACCCCTGTCTAAAGTCGTACCATAGTATCGGACGTTCTAAGCTCCGTTTTTGCCGTAACTGTCATAAGTAATCGGAGTACTATTGGTCCACAGCTCGTATTGAATATTACCTTCGGCACCCGACAACGGGCTCAGTCTTATACCGCCAAACGAACCAACGGTTTCTTCCACTGATTTGTCCTGAACGCTGGGCCTGCTGTAAAATTTTGTATCACAAAGTTCCAATTTCGTTCTTCTCTCCAGCTCTGGTACTCTCTCCATACTGTTGGGCTAAGCTGGTATTGTGAGTGGATTTCTTCTGTACAAGTTGGAGTTGAGAGCAGCTGATGGCAGAGGGTTGATGACGCTGATCTTGGAAAACACAGGGTTCTTTTGAGGAAGGAACTTTTTACTTTGTCCAGTTCTTTGAGCTGCGGTAAAGTGAGCCGTTGGGAGATGATTTCGAGTCCATAAGTCAGAATAGGTTGCATCTTCATTCTGTATACCGGATTCCGGCGAAGGTGACTTTCAAAGCTATACACACACTCCGAAGGTTATTGTGATTCACGAAAAACGAAGAAAGAACAGTGTACCAACCACTTCCACTCCCAACCAACCTTAAGTTAAGGTTCCATAACATAGGACTTAACTACTTCTAAGGGTTCCTTCCCGTACCAGAAGCGATCGTTTCTGGCTAGTCGGCCGCCTTTCCGAAATTTCATGATTTTGGTTTTGGTTGTGTTGACGTCAAGGAGGTTTTCTTGTGACCATATATGCAAGGCATTGAGGGAGGTTTGGATATCGTCTCTCTCTGGGGAGAACATTACTACGTCGTCTGCGTACAGCATAATGCGGACACCTGGGCAGAACTCCTTGATTTTGGGGACCAAGTCAGCTATGAAGAATAGGAAGAGAGTGGGGCTAAGGGTGTCTCCTTGGATGACTCCTCGATTTTGCCTGATGAGTGGGGAAGTGCGTAAGCCGTCGAAGATGGTGATGGTGTTCGTGCTTAGGATGGCTTTCAGAATTTGTAGCAGCTTTCCCTGGACATTGAAGGAGTTCCGGAGTTTCTTGATCAAAATTTGACGGTTTACTGTGTCGAAAGCTTTGCAGAAATCGATGAAGGCCGCATACATTTTCCCCTTTGGTTGGGATAATTGGGTTTCAATTGCTGTGATAAGTATTTTTAGAGGCTGTGATGTACCGCACCCTTTCTTGAAACCGTGTTGTTCGTCCGGTAGATTTGCACCACAGTTTTCCATCAGTGCCCTGCTAATGAGTCCAGTAAAGATTTTTCTTGCACAAGGTAGTAGGGCTATGCCTCTGTAACTGTTTGGGTCGTCCATAGCGCCTTTCCCTTTATAGAGCGCTTTTACCACGCCGGTTTTCCACGACGACGGTAGAGTACCGGTAGATAAACAGAGAAACTTGTCAAAACAGGTGTTCCGCTGATTCTCGTTTCGCCTTGGAAACTCCACAAGTAAGCACTGACTTAGCCGAGGACCACGTTTCCCGTCGGGACTGGACATGATCGCTCTAAATACAGAGTCTTCTGCGAACGGTTTGTTGTACCAAGCGTTCAGGTAATCCTCAGTCTGTTCGTCGGGGGTTGTCGATAGGTCGGGGGAAGTCTTCTGGGGGTCTAACAGGCTGGAGAAGTGAGTAGACCATTTGTTGATATCAACTGGAGCTGGGAGATAGTGTCTCTTCTGCGACCAGAGCAGCCACGGCTGTATCTCACAGGAATTCAACTTCCTAAGGAGCTCTGTCTCATAATAGGATGCCCTTTTCTGTCTCAACATATATTTGTACTGCCGTTGTGCTTCAGAGTATGTTGAAGGGGGGGCTAGGTTTTGGAGTACGTCATTTCGCAAGGACATTGTTTTCTTCTTTATCTGCTTGCAGTCTTCATCAAACCAGAGTTGGTGCTTTCTGGCTTTTCGGGTGATGGGAGGCGCAGCTTCTAACATTGCGGAATAGAGGTGTGAAAGGGCTGAATCTAGGTCGTCATCACTGAGGCTGAGGTTTGCCAGGGGGACATGCGGGCTCTCCATAAGTTTCTTGGGTACAATCCTTCTTTTCTTCTTCGGTAGTCCTAGCTGTGTCTGGGTTGCTTCATAGCAGAGGTCAAATCTCCATTTAGCGATAACTAGTTGGTGTTTCCTTGCTAGGGAGGGCTGGACCGTCATTTCTCTCAAAATTTGTTTTCGTGGCCAGTTTGAGTAAGTCAAATCAATTACACTGCTGCCATTCGGACTTATATCATTTTGTGGTTGTAATAACGGCCGAAAGATTGACGATGCTTCGTTCTACGGCTTTCCCGGTAGATGTCATCTGTGTGTGTCTTTTCTTATCATGTGAGCAATTTTCTAAACCTGTTTCCTACATGAACTGTTCTGCACTAATCATTTCTTACCGTGAAGTTTGGAATGGGAATTTGCATTGCGCCTTGCAAATAAATCAGGAAATATTCTTCCTCTTCAAGCGTTTATGACTTTAGTTGTAAAAGGAAATCGTGTGTGCAGAAGGAATATATTAAGCTTCATATGGCTTACTTGAAAATCAATATAAATGTATTGCTTCGGCAATACATATACTAAAATTGGAACGATACAGAGAAGATTAGCATGGCCCCTGCGCAAGGATGACACGCAAAATCGTGAAGCGTTCCACATTTTTCCCTTACTCTTTCAAGGATCATTCACGATCTCTTCCATCTTCGTCAGTGGGCTTGAGTTTTAATGAACCAATAGAGCCAACCGGTAAAAAGATCACTTTTCCTAATTGTGAATAATCGAAATGTGATCCCATAGAATTCAAGTGAGATAGTGCTGAAACTATCAACAGTCAAATTTCTGATCAATGGTGCAATAAATTGATGCAATGGTGCAATAAATTGATGCAATGGTG
This sequence comes from Darwinula stevensoni, assembly GCA_905338385.1. Classification (NCBI taxonomy): domain Eukaryota; kingdom Metazoa; phylum Arthropoda; class Ostracoda; order Podocopida; family Darwinulidae; genus Darwinula; species Darwinula stevensoni. The sequence goes on from CAJPEV010002616.1 coordinate 22,295, forward strand.
CAATAAAGACGGCCGTATTCACTTATCGACTCTGACGTTAATAACTTTCCTGCCATCCAAATCCACCGATAGATTGATGCGAAAAAAGTGGGTGGATCATCATAGGATCCAACCTGGTCGATGACTGGAGTAAACCGGTCCATCTCTAATATTTTTCGGGCAATGTTGTAAAATTAAAAGTTTGGCAAAAAAGCAATAAACGTTTGAAGAAACTATTCCTACCTGTGCTATTACATATAAATTCCAGTTCACCTCATTCACTTAATACCATCCTCATCTAAAAAATACTACTCAGAGAGAGCTTCAAAGTGCAAATTCGTCATGAAGTGGCTCATCAATGGGTATTTTACCCCTACAGTAGCCTACATTTTTCCTGCCCGCTAGAGGCCTGCACGGGTCGACTTTTCCGTACTCAACCCGATCGACCCAACTCGAATTGGTGCCCGCTTCTGATCCGGAACTCGATTGCCGACAGAACATTGAAGGTACGAGGTTAAGGATCTCTGATGAACGGAAGCATTCTCTATTCGATATATGGAAGTTACAAGTTCCATCGATTTGTCTCATTTGAATACGATGAAATGGAACTGTCTGAGATTTAGTATATACTAGTCGAAGCCCGGATCCTCCGGGTCTAACCTTAAAAAATCACCTAAAAGGCGAAAGGTCACATCGAAAAATGAAATTGTCTGGCGAACTCAGGCTGTTGAATGACTCCTACTCACAAAGAAGCATATTATTTGGATGAAATATGACCCTGGTGACCCTAGGCGGCCCAGTGACCCAAAACACCCTGCACACATAACTTACCCTGTACACACGGGCTAATTAGCAATTTTTT
>CAJPEV010002616.1:23171-41530 GCA_905338385.1 Darwinula stevensoni
AGGGGGGGCTAGGTTTTGGAGTACGTCATTTCGCAAGGACATTGTTTTCTTCTTTATCTGCTTGCAGTCTTCATCAAACCAGAGTTGGTGCTTTCTGGCTTTTCGGGTGATGGGAGGCGCAGCTTCTAACATTGCGGAATAGAGGTGTGAAAGGGCTGAATCTAGGTCGTCATCACTGAGGCTGAGGTTTGCCAGGGGGACATGCGGGCTCTCCATAAGTTTCTTGGGTACAATCCTTCTTTTCTTCTTCGGTAGTCCTTGCTGTGTCTGGGTTGCTTCATAGCAGAGGTCAAATCTCCATTTAGCGATAACTAGTTGGTGTTTCCTTGCTAGGGAGGGCTGGACCGTCATTTCTCTCAAAATTTGTTTTCGTGGCCAGTTTGAGTAAGTCAAATCAATTACACTGCTGCCATTCGGACTTATATACGTTGGGCTGTTGCTGGGATCGGTTAGCAGCTCGAAGGAGGCTGCTCGCATGGTAGTTGTGAGGCTGTCACCTCGGCAGGAGGGTTGATCTACCCTGCAGTTAAAATCTCCTGCAACTATAATTGGTTTGTCTGGGTCACAACACCCTATGCTCGCGAAGATTTCTTCTCCGATGATGGCTACATCTGTGTTTGGTTGAAAATAGAAGCAGGCAAACGTCGCCAGGGAAGTAGACACTACAACAGAGCAGTCGGTTTTCACTTTGAGGATTGGGTCGAGATCCGGTTTTGCAGCTATGGTGATTCCCCCGACTGGTCTGCCTCGAGGGGGCTTTTCTGCAAGCAGGTGATAAGCATAGAATGAGGACAAGGTTGGGCACGTGTCTTCGGTGAGAAATGTCTCCGTTAACAAAACCACATCATTAGTGTCAAAAAAGTTCAGCTCTGGGGTTAAGTTGGTGGCGCTTTTCAAACCTTCACAGTTCCAGAGTAGAGAGGTCACATTTTTGTATTTCCGGCCGGTCGAATTTGCAGTTCGTTGACGTGTTTTGGCTCCAGCTCGGCTTTTCCTTTTGCGCAAGCGATACTTGGGACGGGCATGCTGATGATGCTGGTCTTGGAGTCGGTTTGTTCTTCCTAGGAATGTAATGAGCGATGCAAATGGGCAATGGCTTGCGCCATTCCATTTCTAGGAATCGACGCCCCATAAAATCGAAGGATCAGCACAGCATGCAAATCGAAAGACTTTCATAATACTCTCTTTACTTTCGAGTCATTAATTAATTACTCAGGGGATGGGTACTTGAACAAATCATGATTCATTGCACACGAACAGTGATTGCTCTTATCTGTCGATGTAAAGTTAAGGGATCCTTTCCACGATCTTCGTTCCTTTCGAGTTGAGCGCGAAGCAGGTCCACATCATACCCTGATCCCTTTCTAAATTCGTATCTCACGCGGAAGTTTTAATCGACATATTCTTCAAAGGGATTAAGCCCAGAACATATGTTTATTCCTCCCATGCGACGACGAGAGCACATGGCCGTTACCGAGCGGATCCATAAACAGAATCCATTGTGCTTCACCAGTACAATGCAGCACTATACTCATCGAGCTGGCATAAATATCGGCAAAACATGCCCCATCCCTTGTCTGGAAACGACACCTTTTCCAGCTTCTGTTAGACATTGGTTAGACAATGGTTAAGGGAAGATAGCGTTCATGCAATCCATATTTGACCTTAGACATCGGTTAACCGATGACTTTCGAAAAACACCGGGAAAACATCGTTCATGCAATCGGTCCAATGTCATCCGCAAAAGCGAGACACGCAGTGAGCAGCGGATCCATGCACGCATTCAACAGAATGGTGCTTAACGGATACCCCTGCTTTACTCCCTTCTCTATGAAGATCTCTCCAGAAGTCCCTGACCCAAGGTCCAAATTGATGCAGGCACCCTTATGTGATTTCCAAAATCTCGTTGGTGACCTTCACCGACGACATTTTGGGAATGACCTGGAAAGTCAAGTCTCTCCAGAGCCCACAACAGCTGCTGGCGCCTCAGAGTCAAAGGCCATCGCAAGGTCCAGGAAAGCCACGTACAAATTTTCTCGACTCTTTTTGGCTTTGTATATGCGTGTAGAGAAGAAATGGAATCTCATGGCACCCAGGCGCAGTGGTAAAACCTCTTTGCCTTGAGTTTAGCAGTAAAGCTTCATTTAGCCGGGACGCAGCACCAAGGACCCAACTATGATGGTCCTCGAATTGTCTATAAACCTGACTCCCTCCGGGAGTAGGATGGTCCTACAGACTTTCGGAGGGGCTGGCACCTGCCTAGCATAAAGCCATAGTGAGAAGAGGTCTGCCAGTATGTAACCTTCTGGGCTCTGTTTCAGCAAGAGTACCTGGGTGATTCCGTCCGGCCCTGGTGGTGATAAGGCTTTCGTCTTTTTCATGTAGCGGAGAACTTCATCTTGTGCAATGTGGCATAGGTCAATAAAAGCAGGCAGTCCAGCTGCCGCAGACTAAGCCTCCCAGGTTTTGTGAGCTTCTGCTGGTGATAGCCGGTACCTGTCCGTCGAGAATCTCTGCTGCGATCTGCTACGGGTTCTTTTAAAATTGGACCTGAGACATCCTATAGGCAGCCTTCTTTTCCCCGCATCTTCTACTCGATGGCCTATACGAAGCCGTCGGGCTTCGTATAGGCGCGACCTGTCGGGATAGCCTTAACCTTTCTCCGTGGAGTCGAGACCTCAGCTTCGAGTTTCTCCCACCACTTGAGTGAGATTTCCTCGATTTCCTCCCAGGTTGACTCGGATGGCGTACCCACAAGGCGAAGTAGTTCCACTAATTGGTTCCTCCTAACAGAAAGTGTGCGCTCTTTCCCAACTTTCAGTCCTGACAAAGGTTCCCAGTAGAGTGCATCCTCATCAATACCCTCCCCGAGCACCTTGGGAATAGGCGGCGGGCGCCTGGCTCCCTTATTCTTCCCGCTCTTCCAACGCGACGCTTGTCGCGGTTTCGGTCCCTTCGGGAGTTTTCGACCCGGGATTGGGGTCGTACCTTTCGGCCCGAGCCCCATGTATTGACGGACTGTTTTCACTACCCAGTGTCCGCCTTGGACTACCCGGTGGTGCTGGCTGCGTCCTTCCGTCGTCTGCCAATTGGTGCGGTCTGGCATTAGAACGCCTATAGTCGACTTGGAAAGCAGTCTTTCCCGGTAAATTCTCAGCTATAAGCTGGTTTAATCTTAGGTCACCGGAGAAGCTTCCCTCCATCTTCCAAAGGATCAGGAGTTCTACATCCGACGAAAAGCAGCTCGGGAGCCTGGCAGCCTTGACTTTGCCAGCCTGTCTCTTCTCGTTTCGCAGAGTTCGGTGCTGGTGCTGTTCATGTTGGCCGAGTGCACATGACGTGGCGAACTGGCGTCTACACACTCCACAGCAAAAGAGAAGATCCGGCTCCTTAGGAGACACCATCGAATTACACTTGGCATAGTGACACGCACAGGAATGGTATCGCTGATAGTCTTTCCTTCCACATTTTGTGCAGAAGTACTCGAATGTCGCTACTCCGTGACTTGTGAGATGACTCTCCAAGCCAAACTATAATGCAGAGCATACACCATAAGACATCATTTTTCACCAGGTCCATATCCCCTGTAGAACCTGGAGCTCTATTACTCGTGCATGAGTCATCATCAGATACAAATCAATCTGAGGCAAGGCCTGTGTGTTTCATAGTGAAAATGTTTCGTTTGGGTGGGCCCGTGTACGATCCCACCTTGACCATCACTTTTCGGTGGCATGAGGGGGCAGGCTCCTTCTCATCACCGTATGCCCCACCATGTAAATGTTATTGCCGAGAAGGAGATCTCTGTTGTTTTTGTTTTATCTTTTATCCATTTCGTATTGCGTCGTGGTAATAGTTGCTTACCCTTTCATGTAAGACCTCAAGATCGTCGTAATCATTTGCGACCTGAAATCTAATATGTATGTAGCATTATTAGATTCGGCTTCCTTAGTCCAGCTGGTGATGTTATTTTGGGTTCTTTTATTATTATTGCATCTTATTCTTGTAGACGGCTTGCTATTAGATTTGTCAATGCATCGTGTCGTTTAACACGAATTCAGTGAGTGCGACTACTCACTTGTTCAATATGGCTGAGGCTTTCTCTGCCGTTGCAGTCTGCTTCACACATTGCCGTTTCCCTTCTCGATGTCCTTGCTGGCGTTAGTAGTAATTTCCTTGGACTTTGATGGAGGATATATTATATGACGATCGTTTTTTAAGCTTGTTACCATCAGTCTTCCATGCGTGGATGAATGGAGATCTGAGCGTTTAGTCCATTTCAATATAACATTTTTTATAGGTCGAGGGTTGCATTTTTTAAGATTTCCTCCCCTGTTTCGCAGACCTTCCCATTTAGGTCTGGAAGTGTTTTCTTGATATGTTACTGATGTCAGCAGGTTTACAATCGGATGGTTAGATTTCTTCATTCTTTCTGTTTGTCTAGTTTTCCATAATGGAATCCAGTTTGTTGATTTACTTCAAGTCCTCCATCTTCAGCTTTACTCCCATAACCTTCATCCGAGCTATTCTTATTAAGTTTAAGCCATGATCTTATAGACTGGCGGATGGTTTTGTCGATTTTATGTAGGGTATGGTATGCGATCCTAGGCAATAGGTGGTGTCTTAATATAACCATTCTCTGCTGCGGCTTTAAGGGCGCCCGTGTTAGATGGAAGAGTCCGTCTGTGAGGACCTCCATTGCTTTCCCTTTTATTTTACCATTCGATGAGACCATGGACCCAAGGTAGCGAACTTCATCTGCAGAGTTCATGGCTGGGATATATCTACCCCCTAGCGTGAACTTTCCCGGGGTAATTATGACTCTTATTTCTGGTAATTTAGAAGATTGTAATGCATTTAGAAAGGTTGAACTGCAGATCCGCTATCTGTGCTTCATACTCAAGGTGGTTAATGAATAATTGTAATCCTGCTGCTGATGTTACTGTGCACACATCATCTGCAAAGGCCATTACTTTTAAAGATTCTTCCCCAATTTCGATGCCTAATGTCTTCTGGATGGATTCTATTATCTATTAGTTCATCAATGACAGAGTTGAATAATATTAGTGAGAGTGGGTCCCCCTGGTTTATACTTCTTGTCATTTTTATTTCCATGTCTGGCTTTATGCTTAATGATGTTCTACATTCTTGATAAGCATTTCCTAGGTATTTGAGGAATCCTTCCGGTGTTCCCTGCCGCTTGGCGGCTCGGAAGATGGTTGCATGGTGAACCGAGTTAAATGTTTCTGGTATATCCAAGAAACGAGTAAACGTTGGTTCTTTCCGTTTGAGAATATACAGTATTTCAGAGTGATACGATTTTCCTCACATCCGCTGGCTGGGGTAAAAGCTCTTTGCAGACGGTTCAGTTTAAAGGAGGTCCTACATCTAGCTGCAGGGATTTTATGGTAGAATTTCGCTATGACCGACGCGATCGTGACTGGTCGAGAGTCTTCAGGGTGTAGTGGTGTTTCTTTGGCAGCAATGTTGACTTGTACTGTTGAAAGACTTTAGGTAAGTAGCCACTTAGGAGCCATAGGTTGAATATTTTCAGTAAGAGTTTTTTCATCTTTTTGACTTTCTTAGCTGTAATTCCGTCTAGTCCCGGAGCTGCGGTTTTCCTTTTCTTTGTGGTCATTTAGTTCTTTGTTAGTGATAGGGACCACGAGCTCCATCTTCTTGAAGGTTGGTGGGATTGGTTTTTCATCACCTTCTTTAGGGGAACTAAATAGCTTACTCCAGAAAGCTACATGTACGCTTGGTGTAATGATGGCTGTGGTATTATCTGTTTCTGTCCAAGAGCCATTTATAATTACTTTTGCACAGGTGGTTCTATTTTTCTAATAGAAGCGTTGGATGAAGATGTACTGTTGCTTACGCTCTCTTCTTTTGGATTGATTTTTTCCTGGGATGTCTTCGGTTGTTTCTCGTCTTTCCCTCTTTCCTCTAGTGCAGAAATCTCTGCATATGAGGGATTTAGCTCGAAGCTTGCAGAGATTAATAAATGTACGGCCGTTAATAGATTTGGTCCTGACATGAAACCAGCGATTCCTAGGTGAGTCTTGACCCTGGTCCTGGTCTCACCATCCCCTCTCCCTGGTTCATCAGTAGTTGCAGGTTTGTTTGGGCACATGAGAGGTTTCAAAGAACTTTTTTATGCGAAGCATGTCTCCGCTTGCCCTTTATTGCCTTTAAAATGTGAGATGGAAATATCGACTGTAGAGTTTCATTGATACGGAGTTGATTCTTAAAGAGCAAGTTTTGTTTCCGCCGAGATCCAGATCCCTTCAGTAGACCACCTGGCTTTCATTCTGAAGGTAGAAGTTTCCTTATTAAACTCATGAGCGTGCCCGCGCTTTCGTTGGAGGGCCAACCGGTTTTCGTGTAGAAGGAGCGGGAGCAGTTTGTGCAAGGGCGAGGTAGAGAGGAAATTGAGCTTTCTTTTGTATCGGTGGAAATTGGGAGCTTTAACTTGCACTTACTGAACTGGGCGATTCCACTAAAAATCGAAGAAAATAGGCCCTGAGAAAGATGACATTGGTACATTATAGTTACACCTTGACGTGAGACATCTTCATTAAAACCACCTTTGACCATCGTAGTTTTATGACTGATGGTACATCAGACTAGACCCCTGTCAGCTTGACTTAAGGACTTAACACAGTGCGTCCCCGCTTTTTCATAGTACTCTGAGTGTATTTACGCCAACAGGCGTGAGCTAACTCAAGTATTCCCACAGTTGCAACAGTTAGGTCTCTTGATGTCAAGCCAAGCGCTCTCAAGTCATTGGCTGATGATTTTGACATACATCCCATCCAGTTGAATGTAATGGTTGAAAAAGAAGCTTTTTTTTTCCTTTGACCTAATATATATTCATTGTCGTAATACTTTTTCTTCATGTGATGTAATGTTTCTGGGTCATCATAGTCATATAATGGTGGTATAACCTCGCCGATTCAGTTCCTGTTCTATTAAATTGAGTAGGGAATCGTGTCGTTTTATTCTTGCGTTATGTGTCCTACAACAGGCTTGAGCGATATGACTCAGGTGATGCTCAACTATTACAACCGGCCTCACACATTGGTGTTTCATTCCTTCCACGAGATGCTCTTGCCTGGGTTGGAAGATTACCATGAACTATGACACTTTGGATGAAGGAGGCCCCGCTATGTAGCTTACTTCCTTTTTTTCCGAACGTGGATTGTCTGGAAATTCATTTGCGAACCGGAGTCCTCCATCTAACATTTTATTTATACCTTGTGAGGTGGATTTGTATAAATCAAGAGATTCACAGACATTTCCCCCAACCTCAGGTGGTTAATATCTGAAATAGTGTTATTACAGGAAGTGGCCATTAACATTGAAATGATTGGATGGTTAGAATTGGTCAACCTCTGTTTTGTCGTTCTTTAGTAGGGGAATCAGCTTTTCTAGTTGCCATACTTGTTGGTCTCCTTTCTTAGCTCTAGTATGGAATAATACATTATGTGTGTATTTTGGGAGTTTAAGCCGTCTTCGGACAGCCTCCCTAAAGTGTCTGTCTATTTTTATGAATGGTTCCAATCCCAGCGTGCTATATTACTTTTGGGATTAGATGGACCCTCAGGAGCTTTGGTGTAAGTTGCTCAATACCATTTCTTTAAGATTTCAAAGGTTTTACCTGTCAGTTTTCCTGTGGGGGAAGCCATTGCACCAAGGTAGCGAACTTCATATTCGGGTTTCATGGCTGGTCGTTGTGGTGATTTCTTTGAGGTGATAATGATATTTTTATTGATTTTAATCTCGGAGATCGCGACTGATTTGGATGGATTATATTTTAATTCTGCATGAGCAGCTTCCTGTTCTAGAAAATTTGAGCTGCTTGGAGCTGATGAAGTCAGGATACAAAGATCGTCTGCAAAAGCCATGACATTGAAGTGTTTAAGTCCTAGTTTGGGGGATGGATGCATTTATTTCATCCATAACCGCGTTGAATAATATTGGGAAGAGGGGATCACCTTGTTTTACCCCTCATGTCATTTTAATCTGTGAATTTTGGTGGATATCCCGCTGTTATTCTGACTGGATATCCCGTTTCTTGTATTTCTAGCTTCTTATGTTCTTCCCCAATAGGGAGTGATGTTTCTTTTTGAATTGTTAGAATATTAAGGTATTTTGTTTGCTTTCTTCTATCTTTGGTAATAATTAAAGTCCTTCCTAGTAAGAATTTTGCAGCCAGGATGTCTTGGTTTGTTTTTTGGTTGGTTTATGTTCATTTCTAATGCGTGTGTTATGGCTCTAGCTAGGAGTATATCTTCTTCATCCCACCGGCTCTTCTTTTGGGCTGTAACTTGTGCTGCATAATATTTATTTGGATTTTTCCCCCTGATATGTCAGCTATGTCCTATTTTTATGGGGAAGGACATAGAACCCGTACATGGGTTCCGGTGGATCGCGATTCAAAGTCTGGGAACCGCTGACATAGAGGACCCATTTCTCGTCTCCTCTAACCACTTGGTCCAACCATTCGAAATGGCGAGATTTGCTCAGGACTTGTACAGGTCTCGGTGCCCAAATCAAGGTCTCTGGTTGCGATGGTATGGCACCCAAGACCCACATGTTTACTTTGCCGGAGAAACAGCTGCACACCCAGCTGTTCCATGGGTGTACCCGAATGAGTAGGCCAAGTAGCGAGTGGTTTGACGGGGGGCAGTTTCCACCAGGCGACACAACCAATCCACATCGCACTCGACTGGTCGTCCGGAACGGGGTTGTCTTCCACAAAGTAGTCGCCAGAGCGGAACCGATCGAACCAGTACATGTTCGTGCGCAGAGAGAGACAACTCCTCGCCTATCACCTGACAGATATTCCTGGCTGCTGCCGCCGCCGCTGAGTGTCCGTGGACGAACTCATATCTGATACATTGTCTGAAATAGGTCTTTTCTGGATGCATTATCTTAGCCCTGAAAGCAGAAAAAGTTTTAAAAAATTAACTGATGTACAAGATCGACCTAGTCGACAACTCAGAACCATTTCGAAACATTTTTTTAAAAAGACGCTGCAGCGTGAGAAGATCTCGAAATAAAGCGCAAACACTATGTATTAAATAATAGATCGAGTGGAGTTGTCAATAGGTGTCTGTTCCTCAGGTTGTGACTCTGAAGAGAAGAGCTCGTAGAAAGTCTTTTTAGATGTCGTCCTCTTGAGGGAAGGTAGAGATGGATGTTTGGCCGTCATGGATGAAGCACAACAAACCTTAGTACTTCCGTGCTGTCCTCCCTGATTTCTATCAGGGAGGCTTGGGAGTGCTATTAGCGCGATGTGAGGGCATGAAGGAAACCACAACCTTGTACTGTCTCGGGTTTGGTAAGCCGATATATCCTCGTGAGTGGGCGGGCTCTTTCCACCCAACTCCCTTTACCTTTAATTGGTAAGAGTGAGCGTAATACATATCCTCTTTCTTACAAGTCTAGGGTGGGGGTAAGATTATTGACCACTACGCGAAAGGACTTCCTTGGGGCTTCAATTCACTGAAATACAGTATATTCTCTCCTCCGATCGCCGGAAAAAACCTCGGATAATCGTAATGGGGGGACCATTATGTCAAGATGATGAGGTTCCAGGTCAGGACTAAACGGCGGCTATGACATCTAAGGAAAGTCTACTCATGTCTGTAACATTGCAGAATGACCGAATGACATATATCCTTCAAAAAAGATGCATCACCACATGGTGAGAGTCTTTCTTATCAATGTGATTAATGTATTAAAATCTTTCCATCTATAGTGTTTCAAACCATTATCGGCATTGGTTATGACCTAAACCTATAGAGGTTCCTTTTCCTATACCACAAGAATTAGACATAGATTACAAGAATGGTTTAAGAACTTTTCCCACCAAAACTGATCTTGCTCTTCATAAGAGCTTACCCAATTTAATTCAATGCCGTCATAGATACTTCACGTTCTAAGCCTCGTTGGTCAGAAGTAGAAACTATCCTAACGAAAGCTGAAATTGTCCCACTGGATACAACGAACGTAAATAAGACACACCAAACAGCCTACAAATCCCTTCTTCTCCAACTTAAAGATTGTAACACTCTTCCTCTATCCCTCTCCCCGTCAATGAACGATCAACCTGTAGGATGGATGAAGTCTGGAATTTGATCATACAAACTCTTTTGACTTTCGTATTGCAGATAAATCCATCCATTACGACTGCTGCATGGCTTGTCGGGTACACCCAGTCGTCCTCGAGCGCGTCCACGGATACTGTGAGAGCCGTCCCGCTGTCAAGAACTGGACCCAGTTGAAATTGTAATTTGTTCCCCTGCACGCCACAAGTTTGTAAACGTCGAAAGCGGACGCTGCAGTGGCATATGCATTAATGCATTCATCTTCCTTCATTTGCGACTTTCGGATGTTGTATCCAAAGATACAACATATGATAATGGGTAAACGAAAGCACTAACAAATCGACTTTAGGGATAGGCATGTTTTTCCTTTTTTTTTAGACTGGATTTCTGACGAGGCTAGAACGTGAAAGAAAAACCTGAGGTTCTCCGTATCTGATAAAATACGCAGCAGGCCCGACAACATTTTTTTCCTGTTACGGGACGTTCCCACGCCAAAAGGTGATATTTCGCAACTTCTTGCCACGAGAAGCGATACAAGGACAGTCTCTTATCTGGGAAAGAACCGTTTAAAAGTGTTGGAGCGATGGGGGAAATATTCAGTCCATCGAACTTCGTCTCCTCGTCTAAATTATGCCAAGCGTTATGGAAAGGAAGATCCTTCTCTCCCTATTCTCTCTTTTCCTTTCCTCCCTTCCCTCGTCATCGGCGCAGTCCCCATGCCCCAATCCCGAGGACATTTACCCTTGCACCTGCCAATACAACGAAGGATCGCAACAAACGTCCGCGGATTGTTCCTTGGCGACGACGAACGAAATCTACTCTGCGTTCAATGAAGCATCCTGGCCTTCGGAGCTCTCGTGAGTTTCTCCCTCAGAAGAAAAAAACTTAAGGGAACAGTGGAGTTTTGCTGACGTGTTCTGCAGTTCTCACAATGGAATGTAATTCGATGTTCTAATGAGGTGGTAAATGATTGTTTTAATCGCGTTATCCCACACTAGGTAGCTATGGGTACACCGAATTGTGAAACGTTTTTTTGAAAATTTATAGGATGCTAGACAATACCAGAACCTTTTCTCCTTTTACCTTGTATGATATCACATATTGATCCCCTAATGAATATAATCCCTAACATCATTAATATATTTTTTTCAAGATGACGGACAGGGGTGCATGCAAAAGGTCACATGTACATGATGTCTCGAGGTGAAAAAGTCCACTTTTAAGTCAGTATGGACGCTGTGACTAACATAATACCATGGAAAAATTATTAATTTTTTGTGACTAACAAATTAACATTATTCTAATTTAGACCAGGCTTATACAAATGCATGAAAGAAGCAAGAGACTGCCTAAATATATCTGACGATTATATGGCTCATGATTACATCGGTTTACTACTGGTAGTTAGGTTGTAATATGCAAAAACTAGCCTCATCAAATCAAATATTTGAAGAAAAAAAGCACCCCCAACACGTGACACTTTAGACCCTTCAAATTCTCTGGTGAATGACTATTTTAACACTATGGTTGTTCAACCATATGCCGTGTATATCTATCTTTCAGGTTATGCTCATAGTATGCAATACAAGTTTTTATTTTGGCCTTAGGGTTGACGGTAGCGTGGAATTACCATACTGTAAGCAGATATCTGAGCTGACTGGACAGAAGAGTGCTTATGAATGGGAATGGGCAAATGGTTAATAAGGTGCAAAAGTCTCCATTCCTCTCGGATCTAAGTTTCAGATTACGCTTGTTGAAGCGCAAAAATTAAGATATTTTCTTTTATCACTTTGAGGGCAGTAGACATCTTTTGTTGCATATCGGGAATTGAGAGCAACGAAAGTTATTAAATTCGCAATATTTAAAATGGAATACCTCGAAATGCTTATTTCTTCAATAATCACACTTCCATTCTCCTCTCTCCTTGCAGGAGCTTTGGAATGAGGGAAAACGACTTAGCAACAGAGCTCTCAGATGGCATCTTCGGAGATGTCTCCTTCGAGTACATCGACATCTTCCAGTCCAGGGAACTGAACGATATTCGACCGCTGGCCCTACTTCCATCAAGCGACCGACTTTTTGGTGCTTCTATCGCGCAGTGCCCCCTCGAGAACTTTCCCTGGAGTATCCTGCCAGACATGGTTGCTCTCAAGAGACTTAGTATCTCTGATACCAAACTCACGACGTTGCCGGCGCTGGAGAGCTCCACGATCGACTATCTCTTCCTTTGGCACAATGAAATATCGACTATTGAGGGCGTTTGGGACGTACCCAACTTATACTCTCTGGACCTTGGTGAGTCCACTACTTTACCTTGGCAACTACGCCTTACGATGTGGTCACGAAAAAGCCATTGATTGATTTATAGCGTAGAGTAGTCCGTCCAGCACTTGTGGTTCCGTTTGTCGGATATTATTGTCTCCTTTCTCTTATATTTGCACTCTAGTTTTGGAATATTTCCCCTAAGTTAGGAAGGAAAACTTGCTACAGAAAAATGAGGGAAAAAACGAAGCCAAGGCCTCTTCGAATTTCTCATTTCCTTGCAGGTGACAATTTCGTGACAGAGTTCCCTGAAGGATTTTTACCGGCTTCGAGTATTTGGAGCATTTCTCTTGCGCATCCTGCAGCCTCGGACCGACTCTCCGATCCGGCTCCTTTGAATTTAATAGTCAGGTGTTGTATGGTGCGTCCTTCTTCGGCAACGGCATCAGAACGGTGGAACCAGGAGCCATCTCTAGTATGTGGAAGCATAAATATAATCTGTGAAGTGATGGGCGATGATTATGCGGGATAGATGGATCACTGAATTCGATTTTCATCTCCTTATGGACTGAAGTTGGAATTCAAACTCAAGTAAAACTAATTTAGCATTATTATCCTCATGACAAAAAGCCTTTAAATCAGAAGTTAGATAATCAGATTTAAAAAATTCAATTCAATTTCTGATAGTGAGAATAATTTATCCTTCAATTTTATCCTTTTCAGGGAAAAGCTTCCATGTGAAATGTTGTCCAGATTAAACGTACGTAGAAAAAAGGAGTTTTCCTGGATTTAACGTCATGATAGCTAATCGTTTGCCAAGTTGCACCTTCTTCAACAGAACATGAAATATGACAAATTTTGCAGGGCACTTCAAATAATTCAAATTCTCTTTTTGTAGGTGACACCTAGAAAAAAAAAGCTAATGCCTGAAAGCCCATGGAACGAAATCTAGAGCTGGGGCATTGAACCAGACCTAACCGCCCGTTTTTAATGTTTCATTTGGAAAAAGCAAATTATACTTCGTTTTCTAGGTTTTCCCGAACTTCAGCGTACGTCCATAGTCTCATTGCTTGCCTTTTGCATATTCATGTTTCCCAATGGATTTCCTTTACATGTAACCAGTTTGGTGCGGGATATGTGTTTATGCCAATAAGTCTCCATACGGAATAACTTAAGAAAAAAAGAACATTCCAGCCTGTCATTTTTTAGTCATTTATTGTGGCCTACTGCAACTCTAACATGCCATCCCAATATGCCCTGGGTTCCCAAACTCCCAAACCACGTGCACCACTATAACACGTACATCAATAATGATTGCTATTCATACCTTAATTGGCTTAATATACATTAATAATTAACTGATTAATTTTTGCTAATTTTAAAGATAATTAGCAATAAGGTTGCTCAATTTCTTCAAATTTCATTTCATGAACAATTGAGAAATGTTTCATATTTATTAAAGAAGCAAAAAAATTGGTACTTAAAATTAACATAAATTTCTGTCAATATTAATCAGCTAATTCTTAATGATCTGATTTGTACAGTCGTAATGCAAGCTCCTCATCAAGTTCAGTGACTCCCATGATACTGGTGCACCTTCTCTATCAGCTGATCCAGTCTTGGGCTGATGTTGATGGAGAGAGCACAGCGCAGATCATGCTGTGGATCGAGTCTCTTTCTTGGTGTGGTCTTTGAGGGCCACAAGGGTTGAGGAAAGGCAGCAGAGCCTTTTCAGCTTCACGGCTAAGAATTGGCTTGTCTTTCAGTAGTGCCCAAAAACGTGAACACTGCAATTGACTAAATGTTTGTCTCTGAACTTGATTTTCCTGGAGATCAATCAGTTCTTGAAATCCAGGTATGTCATCACCAAATTCAGTAAAGTCCAAATAATAAGGGTTTCTGACCCAGCTGTGCTTTTGAGGCTCGACTTTTTCTGGAATGTCTCGATCCATCTCAACCTGAAGCGTTTTCAACTGTCCCTGAAAAATGTTTTCCAGATCAGTCAGACAAACTTTAGACTGGTCATCCAGAAAGACATTTCAGCTCTGGGAATGCTGCTGCAATCTTGCCCTTGTCCATTTTTTCACTCAATAGTCTGTTTTTTCTTGAAGGACGAAAATTTTCCACCAATTTCGACCATGGTTTGGTTGGGACTCTATATATCGGTGTTCAGTTCATTCAGTAGATGAAAGATGTCACCTAAATAGGCCAATTTTGCCAACCAAGTGGGATCCTTGAAGCGGTCACCCAAGACGTGCTTCTTCTCGCGAAGAAAAATTTCGATTTCAGTTCTCAGTTCTAAAACTTTTGCCAGAACCTTTCCTCGAGAGAGCCATGAGTGAAAAAGCAGGTGTTGGTGCTCAGATCCGATTTCGTCACACAGCTTTCGAAACACCCTCAGGTTCAGGGCTCTTACTTTTATGTAGTTGACGATTGCAATGACATCCTGGAAAATTGAATTCGATTTGGCTGCATTTCTTGGGTTGCTAGATTTTCTCGATGCAGAAAGCAATGAATCACAATGACACTGGGATTGACCTTAACTCGAGCACAAAATCCCAGTCTGCTTCCCTTCATGGCTGGGGCTCCATGCAGGGGTCCATCCTTCTTGCCTGCGGTCTTTAAAGCTGTCCAGCATCAACGTCCAAAACGTGGGCTTCGGGGCTTGTCGTTGTACGATGGCAATCCTCCAGTGCACGCAACAAATAAATCATCGGACTTCTGGGCCAGTCAACATGTATAAACATAGCCACATCCTTTTACTCACGCGATTTCAACCCTTGTGACTTTTTCTTGCTCCCATGTGCAAAGAAACATTTGTGGTTGGCGATTTGAGAGCTTTAAAGATGCTGTGATTGCTTACCGGGACCGTTTGGTTGACCTTGTCGAAGAGGATTGGCGCAGCTTCTTTATTTCGAGGAATGCAATTGTACAGATACTCAGGATCCACATATACAAGGTGTGCCAAAAGTAGGTATACAGTTGCCTATTTTATTTATATTTTTATTTGCAGGTAGGTAATGGTGATGGCTGGGTATATGACGTTTGATCAATGCAAGTGTGTACTGAAACAATAAAGTTGGATAGGCCGACGAGGACCAATCGAACGGCCACCACGGTCGTCAGACCTAACACCCATGTACTTCTTCTTTTGTGGCGTCATGAAGGACCAGATGTACGGCAGGAAAGCTCGAACCATCAACGATCTCAAGCGCTTCATCACTGACGCATTCCCGGAAGTGGATGCAAACAAATATCTTTGTGACAAAGTGTGTAGCAGTGTGGCAGACAGACTCCAGGAATGTGTGAACAATGATGGCAAACTCTTTGAGCATCTAAGGGATTAACATTTCCAATGTGTTACTCTTACACAGTTCATACATACAACTGTATACCTACCTTTGGCACACTCTGTAGAGAGCTGTTCATTTTTCAAGCTAAAATTTTCCTTAGTGAGGGAGCAGCTACGGACTTTCAGAATGACCCTTGTATACGTAGTTCGTCTTTATTGTTATTTTCCATTTCATATACATCTATATTTATGCATTTACGTAGTCGTCATCAATGGAGGTACTGATATTACGATATTACAGGATTTATTTTTTATATCTCCCACACGCCCAATATATTGTACTGGATCATATGTAGGTCGCTAGATTTGGATGTTCTTTGTCACTGCTACCAATGCGATTTTTAAAACGCACGTAGGAAAATTGGTCCAATACTCTGCATCTACATGTGGTAAATTGTATCGTCGTCCTTAGATAAAATGCATTTGGTAAGGGAGAGTCACTGTCGATTCAAAACTATTTCTACAGCGAGTCCTTCCGTGTAACCTACATTTCTCTATTCCAGGTCTCGCGCCCAACACGGCAGTTTTACTTGACGATAATTCGATCACGGAATTGACAGAGGCGGCGTTTCGTCCGATTCTTCAAGTCCTGTCGTCGGGAGATGGGTCCCTCTCTCTTCAGGGTGAGTTCAGTTTCACGTTTGCCTTAGCGCTTGTGTATGTTGAAGATCCAGCTATTTCAGAAAATAAAAATTTTCTTATGCTCAAACCAGTCATGTTCTCAGAAGTTTTGGATTTTACAAAACAATTTAGAGCGCGGATGAATGTAGGAAGGGGTCGACGGCTTAGTTAATGAAATGTTGCAATGTTAATGAAAGCTAAATATTTCTGAAAAGGAATGTGCAGATCAAAGATTGTCTAAGTATTTTTCTTTAAAATTCCATGCTTGTCTCACCAGTTTGATGCGAGAACCATGAAGCCAGAGCATAAGCGTATAATGTAAAATTTTTATTACTCCATGAACTCCTGAAAACGCATCAATGAATGCCTAGGAACTCGTCACTCATGCAAAAAGCGTCGATGTGCGTGCCTTCATATGTTCTCTAGTGTTTCCTGGGGAGAATTTTTTTGCAGTGTACAAATATCCAGGTCCGTCGCTGGGCAATTATGAAATCTTTTGGAATATTCCGTTTATGCTTTACCAGAATTTCCGAGATTCCTCCATCGAGACTTTCTCTCATGCTTTGAGTATGAGTACTTTGTATTAGTAACCGCGAGTACATGTTCTTCCACTAAGCATTGCATTTTTTGAAAAGGGAGAGAGGGGGAGCTAAGTGGGCTGAGATGATTTTCCCAGTAAACTCAATAATCATTAAATATGATTAAATTGTCACCCTCTGTGATGGAGTACCGAATTCTGGTAATAAATTGAAGTCACAGTAATGTGAGAGAAAACCTAAGTTACTTCCGTCGGAATTGTTGGGAACGATTCCTGGACTTTCTCGGAACATGGCGTCCACGTAGAAAGGTAGGATATATTTATTCCTCTATGAAGTGGAAACTCCTTTACCTGCATTAGGAAGAAACTCCGTTTCCTTTGCATTGCTTGGAACTTTCCTACCGTGCCGGTCAAAAGTTTAGCATCACCCAATTTCACCAGCTGTTTTCAACAAAACACCTTCTGTCCTCTGAAAATCAAATTTCTCCACTGAAAAAAAGGAGGAAGCATTGCCACTGCACAAATAATGATATCAGGCACAATGCACAGTTGAACCCTTGATTTGGCCTCCTTTGGCCTTGAAGACTTCTGAGATTCTCTCCGGCATGGAGTTCACATGATTTAGGCAATACTGTTGGGTAATCTTCTCCTCCCAAACTGCTTTGATTTTCCGAACCAAGTCGTCGCTGCTCGTGGGTCGCAGAAGCGCCACTTCACTTTTCAACATTTCATATCAGCATTTTCAATATGCAAGATTGAAGTTGGGCTTTCTAGTTGATAATTAAGTTTTTTTTATCATTCTACTAGCAATTCGATGCTCCACCAACAAAGATATGTAACGAGTAAAAATGCCACAGTAAGATACTCTGCCTATGGGCATACTTGTACATGCAATTGATTCAGACTAATCGGATATCAGGCATATATAAATAGAAATAATGGCTTATTTATAGAAAAACTTGGTTTTTTTTTTCTATGTGATGCTAAACTTTTGACCGGCACTATAAGTATGATATGTATTACAGTGAATGTCCTACTCCTCAAATTGCAAAAAATGTTTTCTTCAACAATACAGTAGAAGGTATTTGATGAATGACTTCGGACGCTGTTTTGCATACGTGATGTGTTCCTAGGCATTCTCTGATATGCTTTCAAATTTTCCTGCTGCAAATAAAAACTGCCGTATATGGTACCCAATTTCGGAAGTAGTGAAGTACACGTGAACCGTAACTTCTCAAGTTACTGCAAAACTTGTAAAAGTAAATGGAGTCTTAAGGCTCCAGGGTCTTGCACGTGATTTCATTCATGCCTGGAAAATTGGGGAGATTTACCACTTGTGATATAAGTTTTTTTTCCCATACTGTCCTCCCCATTCCATTAGGATACTCGAAATAAGGATATCCCTCTTTCCTTGCAAGGATGTCCTTCTCTTCGTGGGAAATTCACCTGGAGATTTTGAACTGAAGAGCGCGAA
>CAJPEV010002617.1:0-41520 GCA_905338385.1 Darwinula stevensoni
TGTCTTAGTCAAGTGAAAAATTGTCTAACTGAAGTGAAAAACACTGTACCTCGCGGTTGTCTCTTGCGTAATCTTTTCTTCCAGTTTACTCACTGCTACTGTCCTCTCTGCCTTATTATCCCGTCCGAATTCCTTACCGTTGCATTCTACCTTCTGAAAATATCCCAGTGCGCTATTCTCGTTGGTCTGCTCCGGACCGATCCTTTGCTCCTCTTTTATCACTTCATCGGTTCCCTATTCACTCCATGACTTCAAAATTTGCCAATGAAATGAAAACGATGAAACACAACCCATTTGTTCAATAACCTCGCCAGGTAACATCAGCATTCAACAATGAAATGAAGTGGAATCGTATGCAATCAAAATTGGAATGAGTCGGTCTCGTGTGGAATCCATAAAACGATCCGATTCTCTGCCTCGTAGTCTCCCCAGTCCGTGCAGTCTGAACAACAGGCCGACTACATGCTTGACAGTTTAGTGGTTCTCTGGGACGCCCCATGAGAACAATATAGGTGAAGAAAGAATCGATGTTGGAAACACATTTTTCACAACTCAACACCTTCAAGAACGGACCAACTTCCCGTTTCGATTGTTCAAGACAGTATTTTAATAAGGCGTCACTGGAGGACGCTCTAAAAATGTGAAAACCAGAAAAAAAGCAAGTAAAAGGCAAAGGTCAGCGACATGGTCAGCGCACAAAGTGGATCAGACGAATACTCAGAGGTTCGTGTCTATTTCAAGAGGTATTTTTTCCTTTTTATCATCACCGGGTCGATATAGGGAGCATGACATGCCCCTAGGGCGTGACTTATTTAGTAGCACCGGATTTCATGGAGCAGCATGGTGCATACACGAGGAAATAAGATCCAGAGGAGTGTACCAAGCGTTAGCATGGAACGGTATGGCGAAGTCAGGAGATGTAAGAGCTGAAAGGTACATAGCAGTGGGTAGCATAGAGTTGCATGATGTACACGTGTGAGAAGAAAGTTAAGACAAGAATAGCAGCGGATAGCGTGGAGTAGCATGGTGCAAACCCTTGAAGAGAGGGTTCAGAGGAAAGTAGCAGAGCATAGCAGGGAATAATATGGGGCAGACCCGCGAGAAGAGGACTTGGGAGAGCAGCAGTGGGTAGCATGGAGTAGCATGGTACAGACACGGTAGAATAAGGTACAGAGGATAAAAGCAATGAGTAGCATAGTGCAGAGAGGGGAGAGTACGGTATATATTAGAGTTGCATGAGTCGTATGGTGTATACAGGAGAGGAGCTAGATATATTTCGCCGAAAGCAAATGGAGGCTCTACCCGCTAATCTTCGCCACATTTCATTCATCCAACTTCGAAATATATCATAGCTGTCATTTTGGTACGATAGAGACATTTATAATAATAATACTAAATTCCCGGAAAACTAGACTATGTTCGGAGACGGAAGGATATCAAGGCGCCTTCACACGCAATGATTTTGCTAATGCGTTTTCAGGGTGAAATTTTGACTGCTGGAGTAATTTTATTACTGGTTGGGACTTTATTGAGGAGGGTTCGTGAGGTAATTTTCGCAAGGAGGCGAGAAAAGGGTTTCGAAGCCAATATTCTCCGAGAATTACGGGATGAAGATCCTTATCGTTTCCGTGCTCTTTCGAGGATGAACACTGACATCTTTATGGAAATACAGACACTCTTTGAACACAAATCGAGAAGCTTTAGGGTGGGTTTGGGGCCTTTAAGCGTAGGATGCCAGAAGCGACGCTTCACCCGTACCCCGGGCAAAACCTGTCGAAGCGGCTGCTCCCAGCCGTCCTATTGTCCGCTATGGATCCGTCACCTACGAGGGCTGGGAGGGAAATGGATGTTTTCGCGGAAGACTGGTAACCCAACTCACCCGGAAAGCTGCGCATGCGCACTGAGTCATGTTCTCCAGAATATCTGCCATTTCCCCAAAGTGCTTAAGCGAATTAAAAGTGATGAAAAAGGGTGAGAAATTTTGCAACAGGCAATCGCCTCATATTCGGCACACCTCGCCGGTCAATAGATTTCAGTTCTTGCTTCAAAAAAGCTGGAGAAACTTCCTCTTCGTTCATTCCGCAAACTATTTAAGGCGTTCCTGACGTGTTTGTGTGTGTGCCATAATATTCTGTAGTCTGACTCGTATCGTCGTGCGCCAGTGGGATCCACAATGAAATACGAGATGATTCAAGAACAGGAACAAAATTATATTGCACACAAAAAGAGATAGTTGAACAGAAGAAGGATCCGCCCGGGTGGCAAGTGGTAGCTACACGTAAATACGCACTAAACTAGCACGAGTCTCAGTGGCGGTCGAACATTTCTACTCCTCCGTCCAGGTTAAGGAGGAAGTCTCTTGGAGGTGGGAGGTGAAGGGAGGGTGGCAAGTGGTAGTAGCTACACGTAAATACGCACTAAACTAGCACGAGTCTCATTGGCGGTCGAACATTTCTACTCCTCCGTCCAGGTTAAGGAGGAAGTCTCTTGGAGGTGGGAGGTGAAGGGGAGGAGTCGCCTCCTCCCCCTCACATCCTTTGGTCACCGCCTCGAAGCCCAAACCATCGACAAGTTCACGACCCGATAACATTTCAGGCAAGACAGCTTCCTCGTCGTTTTCTGGTCTGTGAAGCAAACTTTGCATCGAAGATTTCAACGAAAACACGTGAAGCTCTGGTCGCGTGGCTTCATCGAGAACGGTATTCGAAAACTGCAGAGATTACGTCACAACCTCACGTCCGTTGGAAGAAAATGCTCGACTTCCTCCAGCACGACGCTATTGTTCCACGTGCTGATGCCCGTCACGACAGTCTCAAATTTTTGCTTCTGATCGATGTCGTGGACAAAAACATTTGCAAGATATTCTGAAAAAAAAAATTGGAAATGCAGGAACCTCCACTTCCCGCATGACGTCCATGCTGATTTTTTGTTGACCGAAGAGGCTTGTCATGAAAATCAAGTTCAACTATTGGAACACTGTTTGAACTGCAATTTTCGCAGTGTTCCAATCTACTTCTTCACAAGAAGAACATGACTCAAATTTAAATTTGGATTTCCATGATATGAGCCTGTGAAACCATTGGCATGCCCAGCCACTTCTGATGCCTGCATCAAGAAGCCATTCCCCTCCCGATCGGGGTCTCTGCCAAGTCTCCCCGACCCAGAATGACCTCGTTTCGAAGGGGTGACGTCTTCACGGGCGGGAACGAGGCGAGCCTTTCCATCAGGGTCGTGTCTCGACGGCGAGGGGGTCGCTTAGCGGCGCGAATGAACTCGCTCCATTTTCCTGTGGAGAAGATGCCACATCGCGGATGATTCTCGTGCTGACGTTTCGATGCTTACATTCTGCTGGCATCTGAATGCGTCCGAGTCTTCTGCCTCGGTTCATGACGCATTCAGAAATGGGACAGAGTGGAAAACCATCGGCACCCCCACCGGATCACCGAAGGCACCTACCGACGAAGAAGACGTTCTTCTTGGCCCTGGTCACGGCCGTGTAAAGCGTCTGGCTGGTCTGGTGCTCCTCGTCGAAGGCCATCACGCACAGGACGTTCTCCGCCTCCGAGCCCTGCCGAGAACCACGGTCCGATCAGATCGAAGACGAAGAGAACGAAGAGACTCGGGGACTGGAGGGACCTGGAACGCGTGCAAGCCGAGGGCGTATCCGTGTTGCAGCCTGGTCGCTCTCCGAAATTCCTCCGCGTTCACCAGAAACTGCCGTCCGCTCAGATCGTCCAGTTCGTAGCACTTCTGCCCGTCCTTGCTGATGCTCTTCTGGAATCAAGTGAGATTTCCAGAGAACACTTGGGATCGACAATGCAGTCTTCATTTTTTTTCCTTTGGGTACTAACTGAGAAAGTAAATAATACTGAAAAAGAAATACCTACTTAGAAATGAAATCATCTAATACATATAGACGATCGTTACTGACTGACTGATTGACACTAATTATAACCAAGCTCTAGAGAAGTTAGAAATCTGAAACTTGGTACACACGTACCTTTTTTGGGATGCAGAGTTCAGAAAAAATCCGACTTTCGAGGTACATACCCTAGGGGTACTTTTTTTTTGGGGGGGGGGGGGGGATACGTTTTTAAAGTTATATATTGTGACAGATGGCATTGAGAGGCTTGAGAGCATGTCTGGTGTAGTGGTGGTACACCAGAACTGCAATCAGGAGGCCTCGGTTCAATTCCCGGACTCTCCTTGACTTTCTTTCGGTCCTTAATGCCTTCCAGGTCGCGTTATTCATTCCCCCTCCGTAACAATACTTTTGCTTTAGTAAAACGGAGAGACATGAAAAGCTGAAACTTTGCATGAATGTGACTACTGAGACGAAGAGTTAAATAAAAATGTTAAGTCTCGACATATCCTCTGGGGGAATTTTTTCGAGGGGCGATGTTTTGAAAAAAAAAAAACTGTTGTGGCGAATTGGACAGAAATGGAAAGGTGAAACTTGGCACACGAATAACTGACATGATATTACTGAGCTGATGGAGTATTTAGCTTTAATGGGGCATCCCCTCCGGGCATAGCTTTTGGGTGGGTCGGCTTTTCCAAATACATTTTTTTTTCCGCCTGCAAAAAAAGGGGAAACGTATAAAGCTGAAACTGGGTGGCATGGAGTTCCCTGAGTCTACATTTCAAAAGAAAAATAATTTTCGTTAAAACCCATTAGGCCACTTTTTTCAGTCCCAATTTCCTCATTTCTTTTTGATCCAACGAAACAGAGACAGAAAATTTAAACTACTTTCAAAAGTACCTATTTGATGGCTAAGCAGAGGAAAAATCCTAATTTCGAAATATGTCTCCTTAGCGTAGATTATCGGAGGGAAGTATTTCAAAACGTATTTTCCACCCTGACAAAAAGGGACACAAGATAATATTTCAAGTTAGGCACGCAGAATCATAGAGGTAATGATTTTGATGAAAATCAAGACTTTCGACCCCATATGTCACGTATTTCAATGGGGACGTATTTTAAATACGTGTTTCCCATTTCGCAAAAAATGAAGGAATTAATCACTATCCAAGGCGCGACCGTAGCTAGTAATTAATATAATCCATCAAAAGGATGGAAAGAGAAATACCTACTTGGGAAATTTTGAAGAGGGATCCATTAGTGAATTGCACCGTCTTCCGCCCGATTTCGTGTCTGCATCGCGAAGCGGCCTCGGCCTCGGGCACGCCGACGGCGTTGTTCCTGCGGCAGACCACCTTGTCGCCCCTTTCGAAGCGAGTCGATGCGGGCCGATCCGCGTCCTTCGTCTTGTGCCCGTTGTACGATTCGCAGGCGAGTTTGTTTATATGCCCGCAGGTGAAGCTGGTGGGGCAGGGAAGAATGATCGTGTATGTTGCCCTTCGGCCCGGAAAGGATCGGTATGATAAGATTCCTCCCCCTCCAAAAAAAAAAAAAGAGAGAATGCATGCAAATGTTTCTAATCTACACCTTCTTCAACGGGCTAAAGGCAAGGATGGGATGAAGTACGTCTGCACTTACTCGTACAGAAACTGTGCTAGAGAGTACAACTAAGCTAACTCATAAAACTTGTTTTCTATCTCCAATCCTTCCAACAGCATTTTCAAGGATTAGTTGAAATCTCATGCCGTTCATACCTCAACTACACGCCGCAACCAGTGCAACCATAGCCCTCATGCTGCCTCAATCACAAGGCACCTGTCAAGCCGAATTCGATGACCATGCTGATCACTGAACTAGACACGAAAAATCCACAAGAAGCACGGATGACAATGCAAAATAGTGGGCTAGAGACCCGTCGAACGCGACGATCTGCGAGGCGAACGCGTCCCTGATCCCCAGCCGATCCCGGACGGCGAGGATCCTCGCGCCCAGCGAACGGACGAAGTGGAGCCTCTCCCCGAGGTTCTCCCTGTTGAGGCCTCCGAGGAGGAGCAGCTCGGGGATCGAGGTCGCCCTCTCCCGCCGGGGGATGGATGCGTCCTCCTCCAACGGGACGAAGTGGAACCCGCCCTCCCTGCACGACGCGACAGAAGCAGGCTTTCATGCACGTGGTAGCACCTGCCTTCATCGTCGTCCGATCAGCGAAGGTCGCTGGTACGTCATCCCTTTTCATCGCGTCTATGGTAATTCCTTGGGATTCTCGTGACTTTGCGCCCCATATCACTCTTCAATGGCGCCCATTATGCATTATTTATTATTATTCTTATGCATGACTCGATTCCAAAGGAGGCATTCTCTCACCCGTCGGTTTTGTAATTTTCACTTATGTTATAACGTGTAAAATATATCATATATATGGTATGATATGGTAAATTGATATGAAATATAAAACGATACATAAAACGTAAAATGTTAATTAGTCAAAGAGCTCAAAATGCAAACAAGTATTTTATAGTGGCCTTAATTAAGGTCTGCAAGGGTTATTCTCTGCTTCCTTTAAATAAAAAAAAGTTCCTACAAAATTATTTTCCTTGAAATGAAATGAATGAAATGAAAAAAAGGCACTATTGCCAAATCTTCAGCAACCCACACGGCAGCTGTGCCGGTGTTTTTTTATTATTAAAAACAATTAGCACACAAATATGTAATTATCATTTTTTTTTTGGTCAGATAACACATTGGAACATTTTTGCACTTTATTTTCAGAAAATACCGTATTTACTCCAGTATAGTTCGCCACCGTGTATAAGATGCACCCCCGCTTTTGAAGTCCCAATTTGTAAGGCGCACCCCCCTATTTTGTAGCGAAAAGTGTCGAACATGGGAGATGAATAAGGGGTAAAGCCGGTCTTGGGGTAGGTCGAACCTCGTTTCGTATTCACTGTCCTGGCCTTTATCGAGGGAGGGGACATAGTATCCCTAACGTTTGTTTTATCATCCGTGAAAACGGATGGAAATATACGGCGAAATAACACAGCTGCAGAGAAATCCATGCGATTCAGGAAGCGAAGGAGTTGGGCATTCGTGCAATAGGTATGACATCGAGGAAAGTTGTATACAGAAGCGGATGGAGGCGAGGGCGAAATTAAGCCCGGCTCTAAAGAATCTCATGACCTTTCGTGGGGAAAAAGGAATCATTTCCGGTAATCAAGAAGGGAGTGACCAAGAGTGATGGAGACGCGAACCCATACGATTTCGAGAGCAAACTGTATCTCCCATCGAAAATTCAATCCATCGTGGGGTTGAACGACGCGATTCATAAGCAAGTAGGATTTTCTGTTCGTCGGAAAACGTCAGCTGCTTTCCATGAGAAATTATTGTCTCTGGAACGGCCCCTCGGAGGAGGATGTGAGCTCCGCGAATCAATTTTCCACGCTGCCAGACACCTCAGATTCCGATGCCGATACCGAATGAAGTCCGCGAATCGACGTAGCCACTCCCTGTTTACTGTTTTATAATTATATTTCTCCTGTTCTGACTGACTGCAGACAGTTTCCGCTTCAAATTAGTGACCAATGAGTTATAGGTACGATGAAAATTTTTTTATCGAAAAAGAATTTTTTTTCCTCAAGTATAAGACGCACCCCCTCATCGAACACAATAAAATATGCACGCAAAAAAAGCCTTATACGCGAGTAAATACGGTACTTTTCAATTCATATATATTTTGGGTCAGTTTTCAAATGTTTTAATCGATCGTTTTCCCAGAATATTTGCAAGATATTGGCACTTCGCTCGTAAAGACGTGAATTTCCTCATGATAACCCACAAGTACACCACCAAAACTTTATACTGCAATCGGTTAAGGTCCAATTCCATCTCCTATCTCCACGGGGGGGCGGGGCGGGGCGGGGACATCGAGAAAAGAGGAAAAGGCGACTCACGGATCGATCTGGATGGACTCGGGCCGCATGCGCGCGATCATCTCGGCGTTGCGGACGATGAGTCTGCCCTCGGGGCGGTGGTCTGTCCTCAGGGTCAAGGCCCAGTTGGTCCCTTCGAGGGCGAAGTACAGGTCCCTGCCGCGGGAAGCACAGGTGCAACCTCATTCTCATGCATTACCTTAATGAATGAATGAATGAGTTTATTGTGTTCAATGTCTTAGACATTATTACACAAATATTTGACTTTTCTTTAGTAACTTTTAGGTTCTCATAATTTCTATTCTGAGATCGCGGGCTAGTTTAAGGAATTTCACCATGGATTTCATTGTATTAATATGTGATGATTGCATTAAAATTGAAAATTTCTGTTTCTCGGGGTGGTCATGGTAATACCGTGGTATGAGATCGTTTCTGTATGACGAGTATACAGGGCAGATCAGCACGAAGTGAAATTCGTCTTCAATCTCTCCGCGGTTGCACAGTTTGTGCACGGTCTGTCATGGTAATCTAAATCTTCATATCGACCTTGTTGTTCTCTCGGCCCGAACATCCCTCCGCGAAAATTGCTTCGGATAAAGGTATCGTCAGGTGTCGATATATCCAAATATTTTTCTTCGTTTGGAGTGGTTTTGAAAATCCTGTCGGAGCGGAATCTATCATGGGAGTGAAGCTCTTCAGCCCATGCCTGAAAATCGATGTCGCGTGCCCGTCGTCTGAACGTGCTAAAAAAAAGCCACGGGTGCATGGAATCGCCTGGGCATACCACACTTCTCCAAAGCCATACGAACACAATAATCTCCGGATGTTTCCGGTCCAGCAAGCGAGGTCTCGTTCACACCATCCTAGTTGCCATATATAGTTGCCTTTTTTTTTTGCAAGTCTGGTGTCTGGCATGGAGATTAAACGCTGCCAGTACTTGAGCGCCCGTATATATTGGTCGCAAATTAAGTTGTGCCGACCTAGTGCCCCACGCGAACCTCATTCTCATGCATTACTTCATTTTTAATTTATCTATTTTTCTTACAGGCCAACGTAAAACAGGACCACGGAAAGCGTGCACGAAATCGACCGGCTCGAAAAGAAAAAGCGAGCCAACCTGAAGAAATTGCCCGGTCGAACGGATGGGAGCAGGTTCACATCTCCGAGGAGAATCACCCGCTGCAGGGGAGCCTCGGCGATGCTTAAGGCACGCAACACGTCGTGGAACACCTTAAAAAAAAAAAATCAATTTCGGGTACGATGCCAACCGAAAAACTTGGAAGCGGGGAAGGAACATCTCACCGTGACGGGGACCGTGCTGCTCTCGTCGACGACGAGAATCTCGGTCGACGCGAACCTCCAACCCTTCGATCCGGCCTCCTTCGCTTCCCGATGAGACGCCAAGATCTGTCGAGGGAAAAGCGCATGCCTCCTATGGGCATCCTCAGCCGATCGGGCGACGGGAGGAAAACGGCATTCACCGAATGGAGGGTGAACGCGGGATGCGACATCCTCTTCCTCAGGATGGACGCAGCTTTCCCCGTCGGAGCCGCGAGGAGAACCCCACGGATCGACCTCTCATCGACCATCTATAACAAAGAGGATGCCGTGGATCGATCGACTGTTGGCGCATCGAACGACAAAACCGAAACGCTCTTCGTTTTTATTCTATTCCACTCCGAGGAAATGAATTGCAAAACCTTCCATGGGTGATTCTGCAGAATTTCGCGGCAAGTCGTTTGGATCGTGAAATTAGCTCATGCATATCGAGGCGGCCAGAATAATTGCATCCACCTGCAAAATCTGGGCTTTAGAAATCCGTAATGAGTAGATTAGCCATCCCACGCAGTAACCATGGCAACGTGAATGCTCCAAAGTTATATATCCCGAAGATTTCCAAAGTCGAGAAAAAAAAATAATAATGCTTTTTGGGGGGGAAAAGGCGGCGATGATATTGAAGTAAGTGGACCAGGTATTACATGATTATTCATTCATTCGTGATTATTAACTTCCATTTTGGAATTACTTGGAATGGCTGCACGTGAATGAAACTTTAACGGAACAAGTTCCATTTCAAAGTGAGTTTTTAGGAAATTAATATGCAAATTGCAATCAGATATTTGTCGACTTTTCTCGATCTTTTATGGAGGTTGAAGAATAGCATTTGCAATAGTTGCCTGGGTTTTGACGGCATTTGCCAGAGGATTTTGCTTCATGAAAATAAATAATTACTTCGAAATATATCATGAAAAAAAATAATTACTACTAAATCAAAAGAAAGTAACATTTCTTTTTATTTGCATGGATTGAGATTCCTGCTTTTGTCAATAAAATTCATGCTGCCGATTTTATGATGCCTTCTTCCATTCAGAGAGGTTTGGAATGAGAAGTCCCATTGGATTCATCGAACACGAAAGGGTGAAACCTTGGAATCGGGAGGAGGCAGCACCTCCTCGAGGACGGAGGCGACCACCTCCGTCTTCCCCCGGCCGCTGCAACCGTCGAGGACGAGCAGCGGCTGCCGCGAGATCCGCCTCGCCGCCTCCATCTGGTCCGCATCCTCCCGAAATCTCGCGAACGAGTCGCTAAAAAAAAAAAGAAGGCGGTCAGATTCGCGGTCGACAGTACCCCTCCCATCCCCCTCCAGAGGAGGAACATCCCCTCTCACCCGTCGAGATCGACGGAAAGGGAGGAAGCGCATCCCCCGATGGCAAGGCTCCGAAGGAGGTCTGCCGTCCCGGTCTCGGCCGCGTGGAGATGCCGCAGGAAGATCCGTCGGTCGCTTCCCTCCGGCTCGACGACGATCACGCCGTGCGCATCCAGAGCTCTAAATGTTAAGCGAGGATGAGCAAATCGAAGGAATCCATCGATTCGATCTGGACTCTGAATTTTTTATCTATTTTTCTCGGGATTTTCCTCGTCTGAATTCGCCCTGGCATCCACTTCACCCTTTGACCGAACACCAATTTAGGTACCTTGCCACGGTGCAGATATGAACTGTTCGTGTTCTAAAAAAAAAAAACGGAATTCCTCATTTTTGAGTGCAACTAAATGAGAATAAAAAATAATAAAAAAAATCGGGGTTACGAGGCGCTTCTCGGCAACACGCATCCCAATCTCCAAACTCCTCCACGCAACTCCTCCACGCCCCCAACGCATCAAGCCCCGACATCACGCACCCCAAAGCCCCAAAAGGAAGACAAAATGACCCACGAGATGGCCGCGTCCCAATCCAGCCCACCGATCCCCGTCTCACTGGTACTGTCCTCTCTGCCTTACTCTCCCGTTCGAATTCCTTACCGTTGCATTCTACTGTACCTTCTGAAAATATTCCAGTGCGCTATTCTCGTTGGCCTGCTCCGGACCTATCCTTTGCTCCTCTTTTATCACTTCATCGGTTCCCACTTCAC
Organism: Darwinula stevensoni; assembly: GCA_905338385.1. Classification (NCBI taxonomy): domain Eukaryota; kingdom Metazoa; phylum Arthropoda; class Ostracoda; order Podocopida; family Darwinulidae; genus Darwinula; species Darwinula stevensoni. The sequence continues at coordinate 11,196 of CAJPEV010002617.1, forward strand.
TCCGTGACTTCAAAATTTGCCAATGAAATGAAAACGATGAAACACAACCCATTTGTTCAATAACCTCGACAGGTAACTTCAGCATTCAACAATGAAATGAAGTGGAATCGTATACAATATAAATTGGAATGAGTCGGTCTCGTGTGGAATCCATAAAACGATCCGATTCTCTGCCTCGTAGTCTCCCCAGTCCGTGCAGTCTGAACAACAGGCCGACTACATGCTTGAAAGTTTAGTGGTTCTCTGGGACGCCCCATGAGAACAACATAGGTGAAGAAAGAATCGATGTTGGAAACACATTTTTCACAACTCAACACCTTCAAGAATGGACCAACTTCCCGTTTCGCTTGTTCAAGACAGTATTTTAAGAAGGCGTCACTGGAGGACGCTCTAAAAAATGTGAAAACCAGAAAAAAAGCAAGTAGAAGGCAAAGGTCAGCGACATGGTCAGCGCACAAAGTGGATCAGACGAATACCCAATGGTTCGTGTCTGTTTCAAGAGGTATTTTAGGCTTTTCATCATCACTGGGTAGATATAGGGAGCATGACATGCCCCTAGGGCGTGACTTATTTAGTAGCACCGGATATCATGGAGCAGCATGGTGCAGACACGAGGAAATAAGATCCAGAGGAGTGTACCAAGCGTTAGCATGGAACGGTATGGCGAAGTCAGATGTAAGAGCTGAAAGGTAGATAGCAGTGGGTAGCATACAGTTGCATGATGTACACGTGTGAGAAGAGAGTTAAGACAAGAATAGCAGCAGATAGCATGGAGTAGCATGGTGCAAGCCCTTGAAGAGAGGGTTCAGAGGAAAGTAGCAGAGTATAGCAGGGAGTAGTATGGTACGTACACGGTAGAATAAGGTACAGAGGATAATAGCAATAATTAGCATGGTGCAGAGAGGGGAGAATACGGTATATTGTATATTAGAGTAGCATGAGTCGTATGGTGTATACAGGAGAGGAGCTAGATATATTTCGCCGAAAGCAAATGGAGCCTCTACCCGCTAATCCTCGCCACATTTCATTCATACAACTTCGAAATATATCATAGCTGTCATTTTGGTACGATATAGGCATTTATAATAATAAAAAATTCCCGGAAAACTAGACTATGTTCGGACACGGAAAGACATCAAGGCGCCATCACACGCAATGATTTTGCACATACATGACCGCTCCCATATGAGTGAATTTGTTGTGAGCGTGTGACTGGACGCAAGGAGAAGACCTTGGGAGTTTTCAGGGTGAAATTTTGACTGCTGGAGAAATTTTGTTACTGGTTGGGACTTTATTGAGTAGGGTTCGTGAGGTAATTTTCGCAAGGAGGCGAGAAAAGGGTTTCGAAGCCAATATTCTCCGAGAATTACGGGATGAAGATCCCTATCGTCTCCGTGCTCTTTCGAGGATGAACACTGACACCTTTATGGAAATACTGACACTCTTCGAACACAAATCGAGAGGCTTCAGGGAGGGTTTGGGGCCTTTAAGCGTAGGATGCCAGAAGCGGCGCTTCAAGCGTACCCCTGGCAAAACCTGTCGAAGCGGCTGCTCCCAGCCGTCCTATTGTCTGCTATGGATCCTTCACCAGCGAGGACTGGGAGGGAAATGGATGTTTTCGCGGAAGACTGGCACCCCGACTCACGCGGAAAGCTGCGCATGCGCACTGAGTCGTGTTCTCCAGAATATCTGCCGTTTCCCCAAAGTGCCTAAGCGAATTAAAAGTGATGAAAAAGGGTGAGAAATTTTGCAACAGGCAATCGCCTCAGATTGGGCACACCTCGCCGGTCAATGGATTTCAGTTCCTGCTTCAAAAAAGCTGGAGAAACTTCCTCTTCGTTCATAACGCAAACTATTTTAGGCGTTCCTGACGTGCTTGTGTGTGTGTCATAATATTCTGTAGTCTGACTCGTATCGTTGTGCGCCAATGGGATCCACAATGAAATACGAGATGATTCAAGAACAGGAACAAAATTATATTGCACACAAAAAGAGATAGTTGAACAGAAGAAGGATCCGGCTGGGTGGCAAGTGGTAGTAGCTACACGTAAATACGCACTAAACTAGCACGAGTCTCATTGGCGGTCGAACATTTCTACTCCTCCGTCCAGGTTAAGGAGGAAGTCTCTTGGAGGTGGGAGGTGAAGGGGAGGAGTCGCCTCCTCCCCCTCACATCCTTTGGTCACCGCCTCGAAGCCCAAACCATCGACAAGTTCACGACCCGATAACATTTCAGGCAAGACAGCTTCCTCGTCGTTTTCTGGTCTGTGAAGCAAACTTTGCATCGAAGATTTCAACGAAAACACGTGAAGCTCTGGTCGCGTGGCTTCATCGAGAACGGTATTCGAAAACTGCAGAGATTACGTCACAACCTCACGTCCGTTGGAAGAAAATGCTCGACTTCNGCATCCCAATCTCCAAACTCCTCCACGCAACTCCTCCACGCCCCCAACGCATCAAGCCCCGACATCACGCACCCCAAAGCCCCAAAAGGAAGACAAAATGACCCACGAGATGGCCGCGTCCCAATCCCCGCACAGGCGGACTCCCTCGTCGCGACCAGGACGGAGGAGGCACCGGAGGCGAGACTCGGAGACGAACGTGTGGCCCCCCTCCGCGCAGGTCCCCTTCAGCACCTCGTAGACGCACAGCACATCCTTGTGGAGGGCGTCGAGGGACTCGTAGAAGCCGCACCTCCTCAGGTTCCCTGGATTCCCCTCCAGCCCACCGATCCCCGTCTCCTTTTGCACCAACTACGAATCCCGAGACAAATTCCGTGAGACACCGTGGCAAATTTCGTGACACTGACAAATTCCGTGACACCGTGACAAATTCCGTGACACCGTGACAAATCCCTTGACAACGTGACAAATTCCGTGACACCGTGACAAATTCCGTGACACCGTGACAAATTCCGTGACACCGTGACAAATTCCGTGACACCGTGACAAATTCCGTGACACTGACGAATCACGTGACATCGTAACAAGTTCCGTCACATCGGGGCGAATCACGTGAGGCTCATCCGAGATCATCTATGCGTGAAAAATGCCTCGACCTTCTTTGGTTTAAAGAGGAAAACTGGATCGAGGAGTAAAAAGAAGATCGAGGACGCCGACGAGGGCTTGAGGACGTCGTGCCAGATTCACATCTGGCACGACGTTCTCATGCGGAAACTGGTCCTCATCCATGAATGGATCTGCCGCATTCTAGGAGCGTTCAGAACAGGATCGACAAAAATTTCTCCGCGTTCCAAATTTTATGAGCTGATTTGATTCTATTAATTGGTTGATTAGGACTTTTCGAAGGCATTTCGGTTCACGAGAGCATAAATGCTAAATGCGAAAAAATAAAAATAAAAATAACGGAAAAAAAATAATGGAATATTCTGTTAGTGGCAGTGAGGAGCGAAAGGACTGACATCTCGGAATCCCAGCTTCCAGGGCTCGTCCCTGGCCAGGGCCTCCAGGGCCGAGAGGGCGCGGGACGCGACGACGCGCCAGGAGGCGTCGCCCGCCGCCGTCGCTTCGAAGCCTGCCGCCGGGAAAAAAAAAAATTAAGAAATTCGTGAATATAAATAATTAATAAATGAATAAATTCGCGAATATGTATAATTCAACCGAGAAGCTTTGAAAAGATGGAGAGTGCCGGAAGTCGATCGATCCGTGAAGAACATCCAGAAACAGGACGGGAAAAAAAATCATCCGAGCGTCCAAAATACTGGATCGAATTGATTTACTTTCGAAATAAAAATTGGAAAAGCGCTTGAAGAACTGCTTCAAAAATGCTGAAAAAAAAGAATTCATAAAAAAGTAGAGGAAAGTGCTGACAGTCTGAATTGGGAAAGGCGTCGGAGGGATGTCGGTTTCCCGGGGAGAGGGCCTCGACGGTGGGGCAGGTCTTCAGCCGGATCCGGGTCCGGAGGATCTCGTCCACCTTCTCCGGGAAGAGGACCGGCCCGTACCTGAAGAAATTGGGGCAGGCGATCGCGGCCAGGACGGTTCGACCGGCGCCTGTTCGCGGGAAACGAAAAAAAAAATTTTTTTTCGCGGAAGGATGCAGAGGAGGCTGAGAAAAAAATAAACTCGCAGGTCGAGTTGAGGAGGGAGGCGACCTCCACCAGGCATCCCAACTCGGCCGAGCCCTCGCAGCATCCGGACGCGTTCCGCCCCGCGACCGCCGCGTGCCACCTCCGCAGCAGCGCCGCGATCCTCTCGAAGGCGAACGCCCGATCGCCGAGGAAGCGGAGGAAGGCATCCACCGCGGGCGCGACGTCCCTCGCCGCGGCTCGCCCGCGGTCCCGCTCCCACGCGCACCGGCGGAAGAACACCCTCAGGCTCCCCGACCGAGCCCCGAACCCGCACGTGTGCAGGAAGTAACCTGGAGCAGCGTAACGTCATCGGTGTTTCGGAACGTGCCGGCTGCTGTAACTCGCACATTCGCGTAAAATCCACTTCGATTTATCTCTTTGCAGAAGCAGGCGATCAGTTTTGAAAAACGATTTCCCCAATATTGCTCGCTCCGCCTCGGGAGTCGAGGACAAGTGGCATGCCAAAAGACTATGCCAAAAAAAAAGAGCGATATTGGCCAACGCCTAAAAGGCGATGCAACACACCAAGCTGTCATCTTCGCGAGAGATATATAATAAGTCATAAGTGAACTTACTCCACGATTCTCTTATTTCAGACAAAACGGAATTTTGCGAGATGAAATCTGTTGATTCTCCTTCCCCTCGAGCAAAAAACACCAGCTTCATCATTTTTTACCGCTTCCTGTTCCTTCCTGCAAAAACTTTTACCCACTTCTGCCTGACTCCTGCACAAAAGCCATTTTTTTAGCCAGTTTACCAGGGGATGGGGGGGGGGAGGAGGGGGGGGGGGAGGAATTACCCCTGACGTGATTGTGGAATCCCCGCTGCTTCTTGAATCTCTCCCGGTTCCACTCCAGCTCGACCCCCAGCCAGTGATACGTCCAGGGGAAGCAGTCCATCGCCGACTGCACCGACGGCGACCCCAGCACCGACAGTCGGACTAAGCAGCCATTTCCACATTTTCAATTCTCTTGGACCGGATATTTAACGGGGCATGTCTAACGTAGAAAACATTTTGTGGAATTTACTTAACTGATATTATAATCTATTATTTATTTATTTTTATTGCTCGATGATGATTTACCGTCCTGCCAGCAACGGACGCACTTCCGTTTCTGGTCAGAGATTCCGTCAAACTCAGGGAATTTCGATCATTTGCCTCACCTTCAGAGAACTAAAAGCACAATTGAATCAAAATCATAAAAGCATGGAAAAAAGTTTGCCAGGTTACCAGACAATAAGTCGCACTACAGAGATATTTCAACTTATTCAAGTCAAATCTGAAGGCTAGAGACAATTCTTCATGACCTTTCATCAGACTTTTCATCAGACTTTTCATCAGACTTTTCATCAGACTTTTCATCAGACTTTTCATCAGACTTTTCATCAGACTTTTCATCAGACTTTTCATCAGACCTTTCATCAGACCTTTCATCAGACTTTTCATCAGACCTTTCATCAGACTTTTCATCAGACTTTTCATCATTAACCCTGCATTAGTGCGGATGGTCTGCAAGTCCAAAAACGCATTCCAAAAACGAGCTGCCGATGCGAATGTCGCCTCCAAGTCCCAAAACGCCCCACGGGGGGACCAAGTGGCCCGGCGTGAATGGCTCGTCGGCAACGGAGCCGAAAACCGAACGACTTCGGCGCCAGGCCCCGTGCCACGCGAGCCTCCGCGCAAAGGGGAGAACGCGCAGAAGAAACTCGTGAGCTCCCCGCGACTCGCGGCGAGACCGACCGAAAGCGTGGTGGATCCGCTTCCCCCGGATGCCGTCCTCGGCCGCATCGAACAGGTCATCCTCCTCCTCCTCCTCCTCCTCGGATGCGTGCGGCACTCGGTAGTTGAACACCGCATGCACCATCCTGCTTCACCTCCTGTCACCTCTTTTCACCTGCCAAGAGGGAGGCAGAGGGAATTACCTCTGGTTTCTTAACATCGGGACTGGCCGACGCGATTGAGAGCTGGTTGCATCAATACAGAGTGACCCAGAAGTAATAGGGCAGTTAGTGGCACAATGAGCAGTCACTACGATTATTTTATTTTATTATTCTATTATTTTATTATTCTATTATTCTATTATTTTATTATTCTATTATTTTATTATTCTATTATTTTATTATTCTATTATTTTATTATTCTATTATTTTATTATTCTATTATTCTATTATTCTATTATTTTATTATTCTATTATTTTATTATTCTATTATTTTATTATTCTATTATTTTATTATTCTATTATTTTATTATTCTATTATTTTATTATTCTATTATTTTATTTTGATTATTAATTGATTTTTATTTTAATTTCAGAATCACTAATCATAAAGGCTGCAGGTATGGAGCATCGCAATTACCAACGATACACAATCGAAGAGTGTTTGTGTACCAACCCCCCCCCCCCCCTCCTTACCCACCACTGAGGGGCACACTAACGTTAGGCAAAGGCCTACCCAGGTGAAAATGTTCTATAGAAACCTACAGGTATAGAAGTCAATAGGGTCACTTATAGAAGCTGATGGAGTTCTTCCCTCTATAGAAGGATTATATAGAAATCTATAGCGAATACTATAGAATATTCTATGGAGATTCTATAGAGGTTTCTACAATCTTCTTCAGAGATTCTGTAGAATCCCTTCTGTAGATTTCTAAAAAAAAAAATTCTACATCATTTTCTACAGCGCCTAAAGCTGGAGCTAAGCTAGAAGTACCTCGTCCACGCTCTGAGAAAGGCTATTTTGTTTTAATAGGTATTTAAAAAAAAGAAGTAATTAAATACAGGGTGTCTCAAAAGTCCGTACTCGTGTGCATTTGAAATTAATTGCAATTTTCAGGGAATGAGTAAGCCAAAATTAGTGCAGAGGTGCTAATAAATATTCAAAGGGAGTCACGTCCCGGAATTGATATGTATATGCAAGTTCGTGGCCTCAAATTTGAACATTTAATAAACTAACGGTAAAGGACATCTGCCTATGACTTTTGACACACCGATATAATTGTTTGAATCCATTTCCATGCACCAATACGTTCAACTGCTGAATTTTTTTTGCATCAAGTCAACGGGAATGTCTCTAATGGCTGCTAAAATTTTCGCCAAAATTTTTTTTTTTTTTTACATTTTCAAAGGTCACATGCTGTTCATTCACTTTCACCTTGTGATTCCCTTTTCACCTTGAGTTTTGTGCAGTCTCTTTCCAGCCAAAGGAACTGAGAAGAAGAAAAAGTGAAAAATAATGCCGTATCAGGTTCTATATCAAAAACTTCTTCAAGTTGATGAGGAAAAATACTTTTTGGGTTTCAGATTTCAAAGAAATTTCTTCCCTGAATTTCAACTTGATATTATAGAGTGGGAAAACTAATTTCTGGTATACTTGTAAAAATAAAAAAACAATTATTTTATCAATTTCTTTCATGTACTTCATAGTTTCCTCCAATATACTGTAAGAGATCCTGCAATATACATTAAATCCCCTTGTGAATTTCTATAAGATTCCTTACCATCTGTGAACCTTTCCAGAGTTCTGATTTTCCATAAAATTTCTGTAAAATATTTTGTGGGATTAAATGAAACCTGAAATGAAAATGAAATGAAATCGGATTTTCCATAGGATTCTGTACAACTTCTCATGTGGTCCCATCTTTAACTTATTGTAAGATTATATATCATTTTTAAATTGGTTTCTATACATATCCTCCTTCAGTCCCAATGGTATTTTCTATATGATTACATAGAATTTTCTATAGGATTCTATGAAAGCAAACTAGAATTCCATACAATTATACAAATTATTCTATGCAAAACTTATGGGAATCTTATAGAAATCCTATAGAGGGGGTTATATAAGCTATTCTATAAGATTCAATAGAATTTCTCATGCACACCCATGAAATTAACTTTTTATGAGATTTTATAAAATATTCTATAGGAGTCAATAATCCTCCACTGGATTCCTGCCTGTAGCTTTCTATAGAATTCTTCAGAAGCCTCCTAGAATTCTATACAATTATATAACTTATTCTGCAAAAAAAACTTATAGGAACCTTATATAAATCCTATAGACAGGTTCTATAGCACATTTTCACCTGGGTAACCAATGAGCTTCTTGGGGTCAGGCATGTGCAGCTAGGCCTATCTGCTTCGTTCAAAAGTATCTCAATCCTCGACTTACGAGGCAAATTAGGCCTATAAGGGTCAACCTTGGGGGGTTCAGAAACATGGCGTAGAACTGTAACGTTAGGCGGACTGGGGGCCTATTGCAATTTTCGCGGGCCGTTTAGGAACGAACGCGTAACGTTAGACCGGTCGTGAGTCTGTTTTCAGTTTCACGGACGATTTCGATGCGGAAAGGTAACTTTAGGCCTATCTGGGGCTTCTCGCACCGTCTCGATCGCGTCTGGAGAGAAAAAGCGGAGGGAAAACGGAATGCATGGTGGGCGCCATCATCGGTATGGATGTCCAAAGACGGAATTTCCGTATCGTAAGTCATCGACCGGTCGCGGCTCACCACTGCTTTGGGCCCATCTCATCCCATCAACTCGGCACAAATACTTCTCATGCGATGAAAAACAGGAGATGCAGACTTCGTCGCGAAGGCAGACGGAGTCACGAGTTTGGCATGACTCCAGCGGGATTTCTGGCATCCGTGGAAGACGGAATTGGAGCAAAGCCTAAATGAACCAGGCCTAATTTCATTCTTCATAGCGAAATCGCGCGTCGCCAAGGACGAAAAGGGGCACTTTCCGGGATTTCCAAATCTTACTTTTTTGTTGTCTCCTTCGAAAAACCCAGCTGGAAAGAAAAAGGGGGAAAAAAAAAAAACAGGAATGAAATTGCCATCCTCCTGTGGGCCTACGGTGGCCTTGGGATATGAGGGGACAGGAGTCACCGCTGCTCCTCCACCTCCAGTCTCCTTGAGGCTTCCTCCTAAAATTAGAGGAATGAAAAATTTTGACCTCCAGTGGGCTGACTCACAGTCGCTCTAGAGTGGATGCATGTGTGGATGCGATCCTTCTGTCTTGCCAGCCGGGTGGACCCTTTTTCTCGCCATTCTAGGATAAATCTTTTGTTTCTGTCGTTGATTCATCTCGTACTTCATTGTGGATCTCAGCAACACAATAACGACTGGAATCTGAATTGCCCTGGAGAGTTCCAAATTTTGCTCGAGCGATGCTGTGTTGCGAGGGTAAGAAGCATGCAAAATCTTGTTGCTCTCAATGAGGAGTAGGGGGAATGCCATTTTTACAATGGGAAGGGGGTATCTCTGGATCAGCTTGCCGAAGGAAAAACTAAGAAACTTGTGAACGTTTGGATTAAACGGGTGCACTCGGGTGGAACATGGGAAGCACTTCGGAGGGAAGTACCTGAAAAACACAGGAAGTTCTTAAAAAAAAAAAAAAAACAGAAAATTGGAATCTTTTCCACAGGGTCTCCTGGAGTCCCAGAACAAACTGAGTCCAGTGGTTTCTCAACTGCAGCATTTGGTAACAAATAGAAACAGAATGAGGATGATAATCAATGGCTTGATCCAAGTCCCATGCATTGCTTGGGTCAATTTCTTCGATTTCTGTGAATAAGGCACAAACAAAATTTTCTCTGGGGTCGCAGGTACTGAAAAGTACTGAAAAGTAAGCACAAACTGCTTCATCTCTTTCTCATCATTAATGTGCTTTCGACTGATCTCCCGAGGGTTGGTCTAACCACGTGGTCCATGAAACCGCCAACGAATTTATTTCTAAAAACCACCACTCTTGGGGCAACAAATTTGTGAAAATGATTCAACCGACCGACAAAAAGGAATCACAAAATGATCATGATATCAAGAAACGGCTTTAAAAATCGTAAATTTAGAGATCACGCCGAAAAGACGAAAACCGAGTCGTTCACTTGGCGAACGGCAACCGCCTCTTGGCCGTGGGGCTGCCCAGCGCCAGGTTCGTCAGCCGCTCGTGCGTCCCCGGGGACGGGAATTCCTCCAGCGGGCGCTTCAGTGGGCTCGCCTCGCCTGTCGACAGAGAGCGGACCTTGCTCGAAAACAGCCGGGGGAACTTTCTCGTCGGTTCGTCGTGCAAACTTTCGACCGGTTCAGGACCGGATGACAATTTAAGCAGGTAAACATCCTCGATTACACTCATCTGGTCCATGAGGTCAATTGGCTTAAAAGATTTCAATGAAGACTGAGATGAGATCTTGCAATGGAGCTCGATCAAGAATGCATTCAAAAACTGCAAAAGTTTTTCCGCTACTTGCAATGAAACTGGATTTTTTCTGTCTCATTAGCACTTGCAGTCCAACATCTTAAAGAGTATGATTCACATTTTGAAACCAAATTTTCCCGGTATAAAACTGGAAAACCAAACTGCAACTGTATTCCTCATGCTTTCCTCTCCCCGAAGTGCCTGCCAACCCACCTTTGACGCCTGCATCGAGAAGCCAATCCATTTCCCTCTCGAGAGGGGTCGGGGTCCCCGGCAAGTCCTCCTCCTCGTCTCCCCGACCGTCGACGAGCTCGTCGGCAGGGATCGGGGTCCAAGGAAACTCGTCCTCGTCCCCCTGACTGAAGAAGACCTGCCTGGCAGCATTCGAGGGCCCTGGCAACACCTCCTCGACAGTGGTCGAGGGCCCTGGCAACACCTCCATCTCGCGACCAAGCCCGACCGTGAGGGTTGGAGTCCCCGGCAAGTCCTCCTCGTCTCGCCGATCAAGAATGTCCTCGTTCGGCAGTGTCGATGGCCTCGCCGGGGGGAACGGGGCAAGCCTTTCCATCAGGGTCGTGTCTCGATGGTGTGCCGGTCGACGAGCGGCACGCTCGAACTCGCTCCATTTCCCTGGGAGTAACATGCCACATCGCTGATGATTCCAATGCTAATGTTCCCCTAGCATTTGAATGCACAAGTCTCCTATTTTGATTTAACTCATATTCAGTCGGCACAAACTGCAACAAGAAAAAGTAATAGTTATAACTTCCACTCTAAGTTTAGTTGTGTTCATGGTAAAAAAAACGATGTTCCAGTGACACTGGTTACTCTGCAGACATGCATAACAGTGGGTGAGAAAAGCCTTTCCTTCTGTGGCTGCAAATGACCTTGACAATAATCATTCACACAGGACATCCACCCCCCCCCTCCCCCCATATCACCGAGGAACCTACCAACGATGAAAACATTCTTCTTGCCCCTGGTCACGGCCGTGTACAGCGTCTGGCTGGTCACGAACTTGTTGTCGAAGGCCATCACGTACAGGATGTTCTCCGCCTCCGAGCCCTGTCGAGGAACGAGGTGCCGTCGGTCGGAGGACGAGGAAAAACGAGAGACTCGGGGACTCGAGGGACCTGGAACTTATGGATCGTGAGGGCGTATCCGTGCTGCAGCCTGGTCGCTCTCTTCAATTCCCCGGCGTTCACCAGAAACCGCTGCCCGTCCAGATCGTCCAGCTCGTAGCACTTCTGCCCGTCCGCACCGATGAGCTCCTGGAACCGCAAAGAAGTTCTCGAGATCCCTTGGGAGCAACATTGTGCACTCGGTTTTTCTGAGGTTACTCGACGAAAAACAAAAGGATGCACGATTATATCCATGCCATGAATGTGTTTTCAATCGTGCTTCAGAAGACTTCTTTAAATGACAAAAGCTGTTATTAAATCGACTATCATGAATACCCTAACGGTACAGCTGGAGGTTGCACGTACGGTAAAACCATATTCCAGCAAAGCCGAAACAGGTGATCACGTGCACATTCGTGTCTGCAAAGTTCCACGAAGACGAGGTTCATAAAGACTCGTGATCTTCCGATTGGATGCTCGACAGATGCCAGCCGAATGACACTACCGCTTCTAGCCGAAAAAATTAGGTGTCCAAAATTTTCTCGCGATACTTTGAGACGATACATTAAATGTTAGGGATAGATGCAGGAAAATTTGGATCTTGGGTCATTCACATCGAGATCACGTGCAAACAAAAGACGATAGACCGACATGGGCTCGAAAGAATTCTGAACTTCGTGTCTCGATCGGTTTCTGGAGCCGGTTGGTATCGGGACTTTCACAATATACACCTTGGAAAAAATTGCCAGGCTTGCAAATCGTTCCATACGAGACAAAAATCTGGACTGCAACAGTTTCATCAGAAACACATACTTGCGAAATTCTGAAGAGGGATCCGTTCATGAACCGCACCGTCTTCGGCTTCGGCTTCTCTCCTTTGTCTCCCGGGGCCGACGCAGAGCCCGTCCGGTCGACATCGTGGTTCTCGGAGCCGGCGATGGGAACGATTTTCCGTCTCGAGCCCGATGCTCCCTCTGTCGAGTGCACGCCGACGTCGTTGTTCTTGCGACAGATCACCTTGTCGCCACGTTCGAAGTGAGCCGACGTGCGTCCCGCCCGATTCGTGCGCTTCGACTTGTGCCCGTTGTACTCTTCGCACGCGTACTCGTTCAGGTGCCCGCAGACGAGGCTGGAGAAGCGTGGGAAAAAAAAAAGGAAGATATTGTCCATTAGCATGGAAGGGATAAGTATGATGAGAAATCTTCCAGAAAGTGGAGATTGCAAAGAAACCAAATATTGAAATACATGTTATTTTTGTCAGACATAAGGCAAGGATGGCGAAAAATTAGCATAACCATCTGCTTTTCTAGGACAGCAACAAAGTACAACTAAATTACAAACTTAAAATTTATATATAATGGAAACCTTTCTTTCTCCCATCCTTCCCACAGTATGTAGTGAACAGTTCGATTTTCATGCGATTCATATCTCAACTTACACGCTGCAATCAACCAGTGTGATGCCTCTGGTAACAAAAATTGACTGAACCAAAAATGGAACAGAAACAGCAATTCGTGAAATGCGAGGCTGAAAAATAAACTGGAGGCTCCAGACTTGTGAAACGCGATGATCTGCGAGGAGTACGGGTCCTGGATCCCCAGTCGATCCTTGAGAGCGAGGATCCCTGCACAGAGTTCCTGGATGAACTTCGCCTTCAGACTCCTCAGGCGGAGGAGCTCGGGGATCACGGTCATCTTCTCCCACTGCGGGACGGATGCCTCCTCCTCCAGAGGGATGAAGTGGAAGCCGCCCTCTCTGTAATGGGAGACAGGTTCACGTCAGAAAGGTGTTTTTTCGTTTCCTCCTTGTTAATGTTGTGACTAAATTATGGATGAATCTTTGGGGGATGAAACAGCAGAATGATGACATTAATGCCGCACCATCAGCGATGTACAGAGTAAATGTGCTTTTGCTTCACTGAAGGTCGAAAAAATACTACTTCCCCCAAAAGAAGGGTTTTCAGATGCCAATGTCATGAATGTCACTAGCTTCCAAGCACGAAATGGACTCAAAAATCCAAGGTAAGGTCATGCTTGATGCATGAGTTGCAGTAAGAGTCAACTCACGGGTCGATCCGAATGGACTCGGGCCGCCTGCGCGAGATCATCTCGGCGTTGCGGACGATGAGTCCGGCCTCGGAACGGTGGTTGGTCCTCAGGGTCAAGGCCCAGCTGGTCCCTTCAAGGGCGAAGTACAGGTCCCTGTCATGGGGAGCACATGTGCAACCTCACTTTAGTGTATTTTGCATGCAGTCCTCGATACTTTTCTCTTACACAAAAACCAAAATGCAGCAAAGAATGCATAAGAATAACTTTAGTAACTTTAGTTTCTATAAGCGTTAATTTTTCTTAATTTTTTTTATGTGTATTTTTCACAGGGGGCCGACAGCATAACAGGACTGTGGAAAATACTCACGAAACTCAACGACTCAAAAATGAAAACTGTGAGCCGACCTGAGGAAATTGCCTGGCTGAATGGATGGGAGTTGGTCCACGTCTCCAAGGAGAATCACCCTCTGCAGCGGAGCCTCGGCGGCGCTCAGGGCCCGCAACACGTCGTAGAACACCTTCGCAAAACGACACTCGGTCGTGACATCGGCTAAGAAGCTCGTAAGAGGAAGATGGAAAGAACATCACCGTGATGGGGACCATGCTGCTCTCGTCGACGACGAGAATCTCGGTCGACGCGAACTTCCAATCCTTCGATCCGGTCTTCTTCGCTTGCCAATAAGACACCAAGATCTGTCAGGAAAAGCACATGCCTCCTATGGGCATCCTCAGCCGATCGGGAGGCACGGGAGGAAAATAGCATCTACCGAATGGAGGGTGAACGCGGGATGCGATATCCTCTTCCTGAGGATGGACGCAGCCTTCCCCGTCGGAGCCGCGAGGAGAACCCCGTGGATCGATGTCTCATCGACACCCTGCAGGAAAAACAATAGGACCCAATAGATCGAATTCTTGTCCACACCCAATCGAACCCCAGGACCGAGACGAAAAATTTCAGACACAAATCACGACGTGCTTTGCAAGCACGAGTTTCTCGAAGGTACACCGTGGAGCAAAAAATCCTTAAGGACAGTGCAGAAGAAAACCACAAGACTTTGCACTGACGCATGGGAGGAAAGAAGATTTTCATAACGAGAATCCCCTTGAATGCGTCGTGATCCCATGGCATGATGGGTGATGAAATGCGGTTAATCCACGATGAGAAATTCTCAAGCTGATAATTTTATTCTCATTTGATTCACTGTACTGCTCCGATCAAGCCAAAAAAAAAACAAGTTGTATGAGGATCCTGCAACAGCAACTGTGAAGAACTTGGGCTGAACATTTCAATATGTATCATGTAAGCCAAGGTGATAGAATATTTGCATCTACTTGCAAAAAACTTGATTTTTGGCATCTGTAGTGAGCAATCCACACACTCAAAATTACAGTCACTGGAGCAGACAGATTATTGTGCAATTTTCATGCCAATTATTTTCATTTTCAAACTTTTAATACCATAAGTGCCATGTTGAAAATGCATTAATGGCAACATGAGCTCTATTAAATTATATTCTTGTGATTTTCCTGAAGACTAATCCAAAAATAGAACTTTTTTCTTCAGAAAAACACTCGTATTTGGAGGGACGCTGTTACGATCACGCCGATGCCTGTGGACTACGTATGTGCAGTTTTAACATAAAATAATTTAAATGTTTAATATTTAATATGAAGTAGTCCGTAATTCGATGGAACCCTCGGTGCAATAAAAGGCGACCCGACTGGGAGGAGCCTGGGTTTTTCGTTCCCGACCAGCTCATGCGTTGGCAAAGGATCATCAAAGATAAAAAAAAATAACTTGCTGCTCCTCCTCTTCCTCCGATCCACACGAAAGATGCAATAAGATTTAATTATGAGAATTTCCTGCCGATTCTGAATTTCGTAAGAAGATATCAACCTGGGAGCCGGGGGGCTTGCGGCGCGCCAGCACCTCCTCGAGGACGGAGGCGACCACCTCCGTCTTCCCGCACCCGCCGCGACCGTTGAGGACCAGCAGCGGCTGCTGCGAGATCCGCCTCACGGCCTCCATCTGGTCCGCATCCTCTCGAAACCGTGCGAACGAGTCGCTATTCGCACAGAATGCAAAGTCAGGACTGGCAACATTTAACCGCAACTTAACTTGCCTTCCTTCCCAGAGGGGACACCGGCATCTCACCTGTCAAGATCAACGGAAAGGGAAGAGGCGTCGTCCTGATCGCCTCCGATGGCAATGCTCTTGAGTCGGTCTGCTATCCCGGTCTCGGCGGCGTGGAGGCGCCGGAGGAAGATCCGTCGACCGCTTCCCACCGGCTCGACGACGATCACGCCGTGCTTCTCCAAAGTTCTAAAATTTAAGCAGGGATGAGGGAATTAAGGGATTTGATTTTAAAATTTGGACTTTCTCTCATTCCAGGATTAGGATTTTCGTGTCTGAATTGCTATGCCACCTTCATACCATTCAACCTAGCTCAATCCCACTCAAGAAAAAGTACCAATTATACAGAAAAAGATCTTTGAGATTAGGAGGTACCTTGCAGTCACAAATCGTTCATTAACCCAATGAAAATCAAACAGTCATGTTGCCAGATACTTCTCAGAAGCATACATCTTCCTCTTTGAACTCAGACTCATGCAACTCTGCAACATTAAATACCGAAAAGCTTAACAATTCACTATGCATCACATCAAACATCGATGCCATGCAAAAGCCACGTGGGCGAGAGGACTGACGAGATCGCTGAGTCCCAGTCGCCGCGCACGCAGATGCTGCCGTTCCAATCGGGACAGAGGAGGCCCTTGAGGCGAGACTCTGGGACGAACGTGTGGCCCCCCTCGGCACAGGTCCCCCTCAGCACCTCGTAGATGCACAGCACGTCCCTGTAGAGGACGTTGAGGGACTCGTAGAAGCCGCACCTCCTCAGGTCCTCGGGGCGGGCCTCCAGCCCCCCGATCCCCGACTCCTCGTACACCAGCTGCAATGCCGTATCGATTCCGTCGTCGTTTGAGTCTGCGATGATTTACCCTATGGTTACGTGAGAAAATCAATGTGTGATAAACTCTTCAATCTCCATCGGTTTGTGAAACAAAACTTCCAGTGATGCGTAGAACATATCGATAAAACATCGTGCCGAACGTGACGTAGAAACCGAATCGGTCTACAGATCTACAATCTCCGAGCGACATTCAAAGTAGATGCATCAATGAATCGATTCTTGCTCGTACTGATTATAATCAGTCTATAGACAATTAATTACTCGATCAGTTACTTTCCGAATGCATCTCGTTCACGCAGGCACACCAGGCCGACTAAATTCTGAAACGACACATATGGCTGTGCAAAAATTTCCAAAGGCTAACTGAAGCAAACCGAGCGAAAGGAAACAAAATTCAAGGAAACTGCAACTCTAAGGCGAAACGACCCACATCTCGGAATCCCAGCATCCAGGGCGACCGTCTCGCCACGGTCTCCAGGGCGGCGAGGGCCCGGGACGCGACGATGCGCCAAGAGGTGTCGCTCCCCGTCTCCTCCTCGTCTGCTGCTTCCCCGAGAAAGAAGGAAATTCGTGAACTCGAGACGAACCACGTGGAAAAATGCTCAAACGTAGAAAAGAACTTATGATCCAAACCAAAGTGACCGTAATTAATATTATCTTAATTTTCTCTGACAACTTTTCTCTGACTCCAAAGAGACAGGGGAATTGCAAAACTCAAATCACAGTGCTAAAATCTCGAGTCTATGGATTGCATTCGAATGTTCAAGTCTCAACCTTTGAGAGGATTCAGTTCAACTCAGTAACTTTGAATTGTAACAGAAGCAAAAAGCAGAAAGTCACTAGATCTGCAAAACCATTCATGAACCAGACCCAATCATAAAAGTTATTGCATCATTGCACTCTCCTAATGTTCAGCAAAATTATCATTAATTTCACATAGAAACAATCGCTTCTCCTAGGGAAATTAAAAAGCCAGCATTCTTCGACCGAGTGCAAAATGCTAACAGTCTGAAACGGGCGAGGCATCCCTCAGCAGCTCTTGCCGTTCCCCGTCCCCGAGGAGGGCCTCGACGGCGGGGCAGGTCTTCAGCCGGATCCCGGTCCGGAGGATCTCGTCCACCTTCCCCGGGAAGAGGACCGGCCCGTACTTGAAGAAGTGGGGGCAGGCGATCCCGGCCAGCACGGTTCGACCGGCGCCTGTTCGTGCGACAAGAAATCTCCAGATGAAGAAATTTCATGTTATATGGCTGGAACAGACAGCAAATTTGCTGTTTACAGCAGAGACAAATGAAATGACAAATGAAATGACAAATGAAATGACAAATGAAATGACAAATGAAATGACAAATGAAATGACAAATGAAATGACAAATGAAATGACAAATGAAATGACAAATGAAATGACAAATGAAATGACAAATGAAATGACAAATGAAATGACAAATGAAATGACAAATGAAATGACAAATGAAATGACAAATGAAATGACAAATGAAATGACAAATGAAATGACAAATGAAAAGACAAATGACACAATGAATTCTTCCACAATAATTGCAGAGCAGAAAAACCACTCAGCATATCGAGAAACCCACAAGTCGAGTTGAGGAGGGCAGCGACATCCACCAGACGCTCCGACTCCCTCGAGCCCTGGCAGCATTCGCTCCTGCCTCCACCGACAGTCGCCGGCGCGTTCCCCCTGGCGACCGCCGCGTGCCACCTCCGCAGCAGGGCCACGACCCTCTCGAAGGCGAACTCCTGCCAGAGCTGGGACTCGCCGAGGAAGTGGAGGAAGGCGTCCATCGACAGCTGGTAGTCCCTCGCTGGGGAGTCCTTGGCGTTGTGCTCCCTGGCGCACGCTTGCAGGAACTGCTGCATGCTCCGCTCCCTCCCAGTGTACCCGCAGGTGTGCAGGAAGTAACCTGTTGCACACGTCATGCCATATCATTTGCACACGTTATGCCGCGTTAATTTCACTTTTATTATGGATGTCACATAAAAAGCATTTATATACCAGCATATATCAAAATTGTTTTATTTCCTACAGGATTTTTTCCTCTGAGCACCTCAAATTTCATCACGCTTCTTATGAGGGCTTGCTGCATAATTAACATTTTCATTGTTAATTATGTACCGTTACTTCACATCAAAATCACCTTGCATTTTAGCTTACCAGTTCTACGAGGATTAAATATATATATTATTGTTACAATTACCCTTAACGTAATGGTGGAACCCGCGCCTCTTCCTGCCTCCCGCCTCGTGGTTCCACTCCAGTTCGACCCCCAGCCACGGATGGACCCAGGGGAAGCGGTCCTTGGTCGCCACCGTCTCGCCCGCCCGGGATCCCAGCACCGTCAGCCGGACTGTGCAACGATTTCACGCTTTAGGATCGACCAATGACAACGATTGTATAGCCTCTCTGCATCTTAATGCTGTAGCCTGCGTCTTGCAGCATTTTTTAAGCTCGACCACCGACGAAGCGCGTTCCGCGAAGGTAGTCCTTCAACCCGCGAAACGGATGACGGTTGGAGGGGGCGGCGCGACGGGTGGATGACAACAGTCCATCGGAATCGTTCGGCCCGCCGCGCGCAAGCGGGCACTAGGAAGGATGTCAACGTCCGGCAATCCAGGCCTCCATAGTGCCTCCAATCACAATGCCTCCACAACGGAGGTCTGCATTAATTTTATTGCTTCTCAAACCGAAAGAGACGGATGTCTCTCTCCCTCGTGGCAACGCCCGCCCACTCGCGGAATTCCAACCGATTCAATGGACTGTTGTCATTCACCCGTCGCGCAGCCCCCTCCGACTATCATCCGTTTGGCCGGTTGAAGGACAACCTTCGTGGAACTCGCTTCGACGGTCGAGCTTAAAAATCCTGCAGGAAACTGGCTATTGCAATAAGATACAGTCTTCTACGTAAGATACATAAAATCGTTACCATCCAGGTGATTATATTTTTGCTGCGATGAAAACGATCGCTTAGCATTAAATTTAAACATTTAAACATTTAAACTTAAACATTAAATGTTTTTGGAACATTAAATGTTTTGTATATAATGTAGTTAGGGGGGAGGGGAGTGTGAGAATGCAGGTGAAGGGGCTTTGGATATTTTTCATCCAGCTTTCGTTGATGTTGCCTTGTCGATATGGCATTATTACGTCTCGGAGGGCAAAGACCTAATGCCTTACTGAAATGTCACATGGTTTCCCTCCCTTACACGGCAAGTGCGAAGAAACCGCACTTGCCGTGCGTTTATACAATATATTAGGAATTCTGGCACTCAGAATACAACAAATCGCTCGGGAGTCAAAGGTCGAGTCGAAACCTGCTAGTTACACTTAGCAGACGGCCTACAGGTGCAATTGCCGCGAATGGAGCCGGCACATTTACTCATTAATCAATGCCTGCCTGCAGACCTACCAGGCGATACCTGCTAGGCGATACCTACCAGGCACCTGGCGGATCCGTCGACCCCGGATGCCGTCCTCGGCCATGTCGAACTCGTCGTCCTCCTCCTCCGACTCCCCGCCGGACTCGCGCCGTCCCGTCGGGGGCGCGTTGAACGCCACGCGCACCATTTCACTCCTGTCACCTCGTTTCACCTGAGGGAGGCAGAGGGAATTTCCTCGTGTTTCGAAATGTCAGGAATGATCGAAATCGATTAATTTTTGCCAGCTTGAATTTCCATCTCGGACCGGATATTTGCCATCGAGTCATGCTTAACAGCACGTGCTTAACAGCATTATGTAATTGTCGATCCTCCTACCCGACCTGGCACTACTTGATCTATCTAAAGCGTATTGTACCACACAGCCAAATTAGCAGCCAAAAATGCAATTTCAGAGCCAAAAACGACATCCAAAATTGGCAAAGGAATTGGCAGACCTGAGAACTTTCATCCGATCTTCAAGCGTGCCTGCATGGTTAATCAAGGCTTTTGTTTTAAGAAACCATGAATAATCTGCGTTTATATATCCGCTTAATTGAGTCACTGTCTTTTATTATCAACAGCATCGCATAGCATGTTTATGCTTATGAGCATGTGTGGCCTTGATCGAGCCATTACTCACGGGCGAGGGCTGCATCATCATGGCTCTCACGTGTAACACGAGCTGCCATCACTGAGGGCGATGCAGAGGGCAGCTGGCTTTTTTTTTTCTTTTTTTTTTCTCTGGTTCATCATAATGTGCCACGCGCTTTGTAATGGAATTACAAGGGCAACTGCAGGGCATAAACTTTTCTCGGTTGATGGTGATCGATTAAACGAAATTTGGCTAATTGAATCAGGCGAGCTGCTATTTTAAAACAAGTTTGTAATCACGGATGAAAATCTAATTTTTTTTTTCTGAATGACTTCTGCACATCTCATGGGGGCAAAGCACGCATAATTGTACAACTTATAGAAAACTAAAGGGAAGAAGTGTCTCAATCCAAGAGGGAATGATATTCAGGCAAAATATTTGCAGCCACTCGGTTGCCAACATTTTCTGATGCTTGGGGCTCATAACTGGGAGGAAATGGAATTCTTCCCTGGAAGTGTTGCAAAAACACTTCTTTGAGCTTCGGTATAGCGATTCGCAAGACAGAGGAGACACAGTGGGCTGAAGTTCTAAAAACGGGATTCATTCAAATAGCATGCTGCATGGAAGTAACACTCAAAAAAAAAAACCCCAAGAATATAAATGTTATGAAATAATACGAGGATGCACACAACACGAGAGTCACAGAAAGAAAGGTTTGCAAAATCTTTGGAGAACTCTGGCGACGACAAAATTTCCCCGAGAGAAATAAGAAACTCAGGCACACAAACAAGAATCCGCGCTGACCGAGAAGATTGGCATCCGATTGCATGCAATCCTCAAAAAATACCAGAATGAAGGAACTTGAATTTATCTTTAAAATATGGATGAATCCAACGAGTCGATACAATTTCTTTACAGATTGCAGAAACAGGATGATAGCGGGACTGACGGATTCTCGATTGCAATGATGGCAGGTTTGCCAGTAACACATTATAAGCAGTCAGTATATCAGGAGGATAAGTCCAGTGAACCCTCATTAGCCTGGAAGTTTTTTCACTCGCTAGAGAGACAATCTCAAGGTGAAAAGCAAAAAAAAATAATTCAGAAACATTACTTTATGACAATGAAAAATGACAATTGATTTTTCTTTCTTGCATAAATAGTAACAGTGATATTAGCAGCATTGATACATTATCAGCATGATTACAATTATCTCAAAGGATTGAATTCATGAATTGTATACTTTCTTCAACTGAGTACTTCACCATTTTGCAAATCTTTTCTCAGGACATAAATCCTAAGTCTTTTTTTTTTCTTCTTCCCAGTCCCTTCCAAACTTCCCCTTGTGCAACTGAATGAAACATGGAAAGAGAAGAATCATGTGAGGTGAAACCAAAAATATCCCATAGACTAGCGGTCATCTTTGAGCTGTCGCTGCCAACTGTGGCTGAAAGTATGCATGCCCAACCATAAATATCACAAAAACATATTTTACACAAAAGGGGTTTCACCTTGATTACCGAGAGAGAAAGCAGCAGAAAGCTCACAAATCTCACACAAAACCAAACCAACGTTGAATGAGATTCAGTTGACAAGGAAGCATTACGAGGGAACAAGGAACACTTTCATTTGCTTCCCAGAGGAAAAATATTTTTCTTAGAGATTTTGTCTTGTCTCAGTTACATTCCCAATTAATGAGAGTTCACTGCAAAAAAAAAAACATGAAAGACCTCACTCCACACACACAAAAGTCATAGCTACTAAAATATGTCTACAGAGTGAAAACGCCATTTCATATAGCTCATTTTCCTTTGCACAATCAAGGCACAACGATAAAAGGTTGGCTCACAACTGGTCGGAATAAGGAGCTTTGTTTGGGCACCATTGAAATTATCACTATGTACATGAGCTATCAACACGTGCTTGAATGGACGGATTAAATTGGAAAAATTAAAGCAAGACAAAGCTTATGCAGTCCACAAATGCATAAATGTATGAGGCAGAGAACTGCATATGGCATGTAAAACCAAACACCTACTCTAGGGGATAAAATAAAAAAAAATCATATCAATACTATGCAGATATAAGGAGAGGAACTCATATAATTGATCAAGATATTATGGAAGTATGCTGATTTGTCATCATCAGAAAAAATTCATTATCAAAGGATACTCTTCACTGAAAAGTTCCATCATCGTAGAAGCCATTCTTATTGCAATCAAAATCAAAGAAGTAATTTCAGAAACCCTCCAGCTTATTAACCTCTACCATTTGATTTTTAAAAATGTTTACAGGGAAACCTGCTCACTGAACCAAGGCACAACTCTGTGGGCAAGACACAATCTATCTGTCAAATGTAGAAAAAAAGATCAACTCCAATGAGTTATGTCAATGTAGACAGATCAAGGATTTCTGGAGTCAAGAACATCATTCCATAAAATGTCTCAATATGTCTTACCTAATAAGATGAGACTACCCTTACAACAACAAAAAGTTCCATAAAATGAGGCAACAGGGCAATTCACAAATGTCCGTAATTTTGATTACAAAGAGGCAAAACCTGACGTCACAACCAGTGGAAGGCACCATGGAGCAGGCACATGGATCCCTGGTTCCTCAGGAGTTTCGGAACGATCGCATGAGGGGGACGAGTGAAGATGGAGATCCTGCCTGTCTTAGGAAGGGATGCTGAAGGAGGTCATACGCCGTCGCCCTCTGGGCCGGGTCCCGCACCAGCATCTTCTCCAGGAAACCCTGCAACCTAGGGGAAATCTTCTGCATGTTCTTCAGCTTGGGTGGGGGCATGTCCCGGATGCGTCTCATGGCTTGGAGAGGAGGCTCATTGAAGAAAGGCGGTTCCCCATCCACCATCTCGATCACCATGATACCCAGGGACCAGATGTCCACCTCTGGTCCATAAGGAAGCCGGCTGATGACTTCGGGAGCCATCCAATACGGTGTACCTACCAGGGACTTGCGCTTGGGCAGTTCATTAGACACCTGAGCACAGAATCCAAAATCAGAAAGTTTCACTCTTCCATCACTTGCTAAAAGGATGGAGTCCGATTTTATGTCTCGATGAATGACGCCCTGTGAGTGTAGATATGCCAGAGCCTTGAGACACTGCTTGCATACAGTAGCAATCTGGATCTCATCCATACGAGCATGTGTGACAATGTCTGTCAGAGCACCACCTTCGAGGTATTCCATCACCACCCACAATTCATCACTGACCAGGTAGCTGTCGTACATTTCAACGATATTTGGATGATGGTAATCCCTCATGATGACAACTTCATTGAAGAGCAGCTCACGACGCTGCTGCTTGCGCAGATCCATCTTCTTGACGGCCACATGACGACCAGTAGAGATCTCTGTTGCAATGCATACAATTCCAGTGGAACCCTCTCCAATCTTGATGAAGTTTTCCAGGTTCGTTCGTGGGTCTCCAGGACTGACGACCATTTGCAGGGCAGCTCGGAACTGCTCGTGTGATAACCGCTGCTGATCCTGGGACTTCCCACCAGGAGGAGAGGGCTTGGGAGCAATGGTCAAAGGTGGAGGCACCTGATTCCCACCCATTGATGGAGAATGCATATTACTTGGCATGGATGAATTGGGCTTTCCTGGGAGAGGCATAGGTGGCTTCATCTGAGGCTTCGGTTCCACTGGCGGCTTTGGAGCGGGACTGGGTGGCTGTCGGTTGATGGATGAATTGGAGGCATACTGCATCATGTGAGGCCTTTCTGGTGCTGGGACCATGAGTGGTGGCTTCTGTGGCATGGGTGCGGGATGGCGTTGTTGGGGACCATAACCATATTGAGGATGGACCATCATAGGCTTGGCAGGTGGCACAGGTGGTGGTGTCTGATGTATCGGGCTGCTCATGGGCCTTTGCTGTGGATACTGATGATGATATAGCTGAGAATCACTATACAGTTCAGGTCGGTGGATGTTATTGTTGTTGTGCTCCATGGGTATCTGATGCATGGAACCGTAACCCACACGCTGCTGCTCGGGGTGATGCATGATGCGAGGCTGATACTCCTGATGATCATATGGGGAATGATTTGGATACTGAGGTGAGTGAGGGGGTGAAGGCGATTCTTCCATCACGGCAGTCGGAATGCGACCCTGGATGCTTTCCCGAGTTGGGAACCGAGGAGGACTCGAGGATCGAAGGGAATTCGATCGAGCTACGCTGGTCACACGTACAGTCTGGCCATTGAAAAAGCCAGAGTCTCCCCTTACCACCGTCTTAAGGTCCATAATTTCCGTTGGGGTGATTTCTGATGGATCAACGAGGGGTGCAGGTCTTCCTTTGGATGATGGTGGGCCAACCAAACTTGCCCATTGTGGTGGCAGTCCCACAAATATACCTTCATTCCTGTCAAAGCCAGTGTGGACCCGGTGAACAAAGTTAGTAGGAGAGGAGATCAAATCAGTTTTCTTCTTCACCTTCTTCTTTTTTCCAAACATTTTTGTAGATTATGCCTCAAAAAGGGTGATTAATCACAAATAAGCATTCAAAGGAATGCCCAAGTTATGTACTGCACTAGCACAAGCCCAAATCACAAGTTTCACCTCATTCTTCTTCCAACTTTAATGCAGAACTCAAATTGGTTCTGGTCCAGACCTGAAGATAAAAGAACTCATATATAAGTCTCTTGCCTTTCTGGTTTGAGCATAGACTAGGTTAAAAAATGCATTTCCAAGACATAAGCAATATCACTTCAACTTCAGGCTATTTAATATACAGACTTAAACTTAACAGCATGCCATAATAGGAAAATGAAATTCATTTAGCTGGATTGCAAGATTTTTTTGACAGATTTTCATAGTATGGCAAACATCTATGACAAGAGACAAGACCTCAAGAAAATCTAACCTGAAATGTAATGAGATATGACATACGAGGAGCAGCCAAATGAAAACTGGGCATGGGGTGAATCACTCACATCCAACAATATCCTGTTTTCATTTGACTCCCCCTTGTATGTTATGTCAGTAACCTTGAATATATCAGATGTTACATCTCAATTCAATATGACTCATATCAATGACACGGCTTTTCATTGCTTATTCCTCTGTGATGTGTTTGGAAAGCTTTTGTCTTCCAACTATGACACCCCATAGCCACTTCAAGCAAAAATTGTAAAAACCAATTTAATTTAATTTGCTGCTTCATTAACTAAGCTGTCAGAACAAATAACTTATCCTTCTTTGCTTCACTCTTGAAGGACTGTATTAACTTACCATGTATTAGGAGTTGTGAAAAGTTACAGGGCCCTCCCACCTCTATCAGGGGTATAGTGACTCAGTGAAATAGAAGGTACCTTCACAAATGACATATATATAAGGTCCAGCACTCAAGAAACTCCATAAGCAGTTTATTAAATTGCACAAATGCCATGAGAGAAAAATAGAATTTCTTGGGTTTAGGGGTCCCATCATGAGAAACAGGGATGAAAGAAGACAATGGGTAATGAAAATGCTTTTGATCTACACATGACTTGAATGTTCTAAAAAGAACTTTTTTACAGGAGTGCAAAATATTGAGCAAAAGCATCCTGAATCAGACAGTAGCAAATTCAGAAATGCTGGATATTTTCTTCACTATTCAACCAAGGACACATGTGTGTAACCCTGAGTCATGGTGACAAAAGAAGATCTTGACAAGTAACATGGGCCTAAAGGTCACAACTATTACAGAAACAGGATGGTTGTAATATGAAGTGGAATTAGATCCAATGGTAAATGCACTTCCAGTTCATATAGGAATCCAGTTCTAATCCAGCTGCCTTCACTGCTGTGAGTCATGCTCCTCATGTGAGAGAAAAACAGATCTCTCTAAAATGTATATTATAACATGTGGCTTCCCTAGATGATGAGATCATTATGTGTTGCATGCATACCTCAACTACCCAGGCTCTACTACAGGCCTTCCATCCTCAGCATATGTCATTCTTCCCTTAAAGGGGTAAAACACCCTGGACTCATGGAATCTCCCCAGCACAACATGAACAATTCAGTCCTTTCCATCGTTACCTAGTGAGACCTCATGACCACATCTGAATACTTAGAATAGAAGTAAAGACATGATGGAACATCAGGGATGCGTGCCAGAACCGGGAAATTCTGACCCCTATTCCTGCTGCTGCAGGATTTTTTAAAGTTTTCTGGTCATCTAAGCCATACAAAGATGGGGTACCCATCGATATATGAATGGGGAGTCCATCCCGTTGATCCCACCGTTACCACTACAGAATCCCACAAAACTTCTTGAGGAAAATTGCGGTAGTGGTAAGTTCGCCCGTAAGACCCAGAGAGCGAAAAATTCTCGACATAGGTCGGGTCTGCTGTTTAGCCTATAACCTCCTGTACACATGAGAGAAAGACCAAATGTTGGCCTGGACATGTGTTTCTGAGTTAAATATTTTTTCTTACCAGACTTACAAGCACTTTCACTTTCTCACTTTCGCTTCGTCAGACAGGCAATTACTACGAAATTTTCACTTAGAGGCGGCGAATGGGAGGAGCTCATCCCCCATCGCACATGTCACAGTCACATAAAAAAAAAACCGCCAAATTGAAGCTGAAAGCACGGAAACCGCCGCAGGCAGCCTCAAGGAGCAGCAAGACGCCAGACACAAAGCACCCTGGAAGACGCCATCGTGAGTAAGGAATTCCCACGGATGCCAGAACCTTCCCACGGATGCTGGATGCTCTCCCGTCACGGCCAACTCCTTTCGACGCTGAAACTCCCATGAAATGCAGAAGTAGGAAAAATCTCATCACGATTTTTACATGCATCCAAGTGAAGAATGAACACCTCGAGTCATTTAATGCGAAAGATAGCACGAGAAGATAAGGTGCTCAAAGGTAAACACGCACGCCGAGTGACGTCACAGTGTCCTCAAGGTCCCGGAAGGAAAAACAACGCAACGTCTCGCAGCTAATTGCAGTAGACCCCCCTAAACCCCTCCGGATCCACTTAATCATCTGCTTTTGAGCAACAGCAGGTTTTCTCCCTCCTATTTTTACCTTGGGAATCTGGCGATGCTGTAAATAATTACAGGTGACGCTAAAAGGTGGCGGAGAACGGCTTGACCCAGTTCGGGTTGACGATTTCGAGTGGCTCGCGAGTGGCTCGAATAAACAATTGAATGGACGCAAATAGCTTGCAGATGATTCAGCGGGTGACACAAACGCGAAATGCTGGATAAAAAAAAATATGATTTAGGTGAGTGGGCCATGAGGGGAGCTATGATTAGGTCGTGAGGGGAGTCGTGACTTGGGGGACTCTTCAAGGATAAGATAATTAGCTTTTTTTTTATATTTTGTACTTCCTTGAAAATGAAGTTGTTCTTGTTAGCCTTGCCTCATTAGAGCAAAGGTGCAACCCAGTGAACCCTTCCAGACCATTGTGCACCAAGGTTCACCAGGAAGTCGAAAACGCACGAATCGAATATGCCTGGAGTAATTCATCCAATCAGAATCGAGGATTCAAATTAGGCTATTTGAAGAAATTTGAGACTGGGAGCGACGGAGAGGGAAGAGGCTGGAGCCATGCCAGCTTCCTTCCTTACGCCGTTTTTTTTTTTTTTTTTTTACTTATCTCCCGTTTCAACCTTTCCTCTTCTCCCTTTTTCACATTTCTATTTTCACCTCTCTGCCTCCTTTCCTCCCTTAATTCTCTCTTTTCGCCGCTCGTCGGTGTCGCATTTTTTTGACGTCGGTCAAGCCGCCTCGATGTCGACATGGTACTTTTTGCACTCAATTGTCGTTTTCATTCACGATCCAGTACTTCTGGTGCTTGGTCAGTCCTGGATGTTTCTAGGAGTTGCATCCAGTACGGAAGTTGCCACATTTGCCGAAATCAATAGATGCGTCGGTCATTCGCGGTGTCCCGTGGGAAAACGGGAAGCACTGCCGCGGGAAGTCCGAGACGGTTCCGACTTTCGCCAATGCTGTCGGATTGGCCGTTTCAGTTTCTAGGGCGACTTTGGAGCTCCGGCGTGACCATGAACGTGAGTTGCGAAGGGGAAAATGCGAATGCGGATGGGGTGTGACTCGTCAAGAAATCGTCGGAAGAAACTTCGGTCCGATTTCGATTCGCTTCTCCTCTTTTTCCGCTATTTGACGCAGCACTGGCTTCAAGGTCCTTCTTCAGTTCTGCGGCGTAGGTGTTCGATAAAAATATAAATATAGCATTTGTATCGATCAGCTACGAAAATCAATCATTTCTTCTCAATTTATTATTTGTTTTTGAATTGCACCAGCAAAATCAATGTTTCTGGAATTCTTGCAATACTGTCCGCGTGCCCACACCGGAAATCCCTGATGCCAAATTTCCCTGTTGGCTTAAAACTGCCACGAGATCCGGCTTCCGCGTCGGAATCGGTCCCAAATGCCTCTGTTTCCGAGAAACCTGACTCACAAACGAGGCACATGCTCTATCTCTTTATTTTTTCAGCACTGTTTACTTTTATTTATTTTCCCTAGGTACTTATTTTCATTTCTTTATGTTCCTCGCCGCGATCACCTTCACGCCTGCGACTCTCGATTCTCTGCTGATATTTTTTCTCCGCACTTCTCGTGGCAAAGTGGCAACGGAGGAAGTTGAGTGGTTGCAGGGAGATGACGTCAATCGCTCGAAAGAAATCACGCCGGGCCTCGGAATTCTCGCGACCGGAGACGCCTCTACCTTCTCCGCCGCGTTGCATCGCGGTCCTCCTCCCGCATCGCCTCGTGAGACCGCGGTCCTAATCCCGCCGGTCGCGTGGGACCGCGGTCCGTGTCACGCATGACCGCGGTTCCTCTCCCGCACGTTACGAACCGCGTTGACCTCCACCGCCTGGATGCGACATCTCGAGTGGCAGCAGGTAAGACGCATCTCACCTGGCTCGAGAAAACGCATGCGCAATGGCGTCTGAGAGGCGAGAGAGAACGCGTTCGTGTTTGTGAGTGCGCGAGTGTGTGTGACCCTGGACGAGGGGGGGGAAAGGAGGGGAGGCTCGAGAGCTGCGTTCCCCTCGTCATTGGACCCAGCCCAGGCCTAGGCCTCGGGACGTTCTCGCGCGTCTCACCTGGTTCGTGATCCCGTCCGACTGTGATATCCCCGTGCTCCTCCGAGTCAGTGCCAAAGCGCGACCCACGATGGCCGGATCGGACGACCGCAAGAGCCAAGTGATCCACGTGCGGGAAGACTCCGACACGGAGCTCCAGTTCCTCTTCGACAGCGTGCTGAAACCCGGAGAAGGCAGTCGACCCAAGAGCCGTCCCTGGACCTCCCGGAACCTCCCACCTTCGTTCTTCCAGCCTCCCAACACCGGAACCCGATCCCCGAGCGTGTCCCACAGCCGGGAGTCCTCCTCCGGCGGACCGGGCTCCGTCGGTCCTCCCCTGCCTCCCGCCATCCACCCTCGGGCTCATTCTTCCCCCGCCACCCTGCAACAGACTTACGCCTCGAGGCAGGAGCAGGCCCACGTCCACGTGAAGCAGCACAGCTACGATGCCTTGGAGGAAGGGCTCGGGCCTCTCCCGCCCGGCTGGGACAAGGCTTTCACGGAACAAGGGCAGCCCTATTTCCTCAAGTCAGTTTTTTTTATTTCCACTCCATCCTCCTTTTTTTTTTTAGTTTTGGTACCGCAAGCACCGGAAATTTTTTTTTTTTTCGTGGTCTCGTTTTTTCCCTGCCGTCGCCGAAACGACTTCTTCCGTTCCAATTGCGGCGAGGCTCCTTCCTTCCTGCCGTCTTCGCCCAGGGGGCAGCGATCCAGAAAAAACATTACGAAAATAAATCATAAAAGAGATATATATTGCCCCCTCCGCTTCCGGGGGGGGGGGGGGGGGGGGGGGGGGGGGGGG
>CAJPEV010002618.1:0-14616 GCA_905338385.1 Darwinula stevensoni
TACAACACATTGCAAACCCCGTGAAAGAATAATTTATCCGGGACACTTTCGAAGAACGTGTCATCAGTCGTCACTTTCAGCAATTTTGGCTTGCAAGATCTCCTGACCTCGCCCCAGCAGACTTCTGATTTTGGGGTTACCTCAAGAGCCGTGTTTACCGCAACGGCCTCACCACATGCCATGAGTTGAAGGAGAGCATAAGGCAGGAAGTTCGCTCTATACCCCTTGATGAGCTTCGAGCAACAGTTTGGAATGTTGTGTCACGATTGGAGTTAAAGACCATCACAAAAGGAAAGCACAACGAGCAGCTATTATAAAAACGTATGCCATTTGTGGACCATAAGTACCATCTAGTGTGACTGTAATGCCATCATAAACCATAAGAGTAGTACTACTACCTGAATACAAGGTTAACTGTTCACTAATAACCAGGACATGACTTGGATTTCTAGTGCTTCAGTACAATTGCTTAAAAACTCGAACCGGTAGCGTTGCATTCTTTTAGTATATCTTTTAGTTTACATAAATTGCGTTTTTGAATAATTTCTTGACACTTGTATCCAAAGAGAAACGAAAGGGATTGCCTGTAGTTCATGACGTTAAGACGTTGAGACACTTGTGAGATAGGCAAAGGTTAAAATGGCACGGATTTTGTCTTCCTAATTACCTGCAGAATTTCTCTATGTCATTAACAGCACTTGAGAATATTCGCGATCACATGAGATTAACAAGAAAACTCATGGAATAACACGAGATTCTGGCATTTTCTTTTAGATCTCATGTTACTCAATTAGACCTTACGAGACCTCGTGCAAGCTTTTTGAGTTCTCATGCAAGAGCTTGCAAAAATGGGTTGAGATTTCATGAGGTGGCACAAGAACTTCAAGAGAATCTCATCAGGTTTTCTTCGCACAGATGCTCCTCTCTCTAAACCACTATATTAGCTTCCTTTCTCTTCATCCAACAGTGGACAAAAAGTGGCAGATACCACATTCACGTCGAAAATTTTGAAGAAAGAAACAGTTTATACCTTCCTCTTGTTTCTGACCTATTTTCTCCTCTGGAAGGAGAGAATTTTACGTCATGATAATCACACTCTAAAATTGTAATTCATGCAATATCTCCATTAAAGTATATTGCAGAAGTGGAAGTGCCATGAACGCTTTAACGAGCGGCTGATTAATAATGCAATCCTGTGGGATTTTGTATTTTGATAGGGAGTATAATACGAAGTTCGTTGGTTTTGCACGAAGGGAAAATGAAAAGTTGGCAAAATCAGTCTTACTGAGATCATAAAAGATTCAATCAGTAGATCATGCGTCCCTTCTGCAGTCATTGCATTTGTGAAGCATTTTCTGGAAACAAAAAATGCCCCGTTCGCACCTTTCCTCCAGTGCTTTAAGATAAATTAGTTGGCTTACTACACTGGTTCTGCCAAAATGTACTATTTCCTAAAATATGACGCTCCCTCTACTTTTTTGAATGACAGAACGGCGATGACATTGAAAGTAATTATTAGTTGCATTGCAGAGAAGAGAAGAGCAGTATATCTACGCACGAATTGATCGCAATTATCGCATGATTGTTAACAGGAAGGCAAGGAGAACTTGGGGAAGAATGTGACTCGAACATGGGCAACAAAGCCTGCATTGAT
The DNA here is from genome assembly GCA_905338385.1 of Darwinula stevensoni. NCBI lineage: Eukaryota > Metazoa > Arthropoda > Ostracoda > Podocopida > Darwinulidae > Darwinula > Darwinula stevensoni. The sequence goes on from CAJPEV010002618.1 coordinate 1,655, forward strand.
TCCTACGCCGAGTGTGTCTCTCAAGGCGACGTGCCACGGTGCTGGTGCAGATTTGGATACGTGGAAGAAAATGGGAAATGTAGTGAGTTGCTTTACTTCATGTGTTACTTTTACTGTACCCGCGAGAATTGAGAATCTCTTGGGTGATATATCCTAGCAGTACTCTCAATTTAATGAGAGAATGGCAATGTATGAATTGTACTGGGTCAACTATTCATTAATTTTTTAATTTTGGACGCCGCTCATCCGAATTTAATCATCATTCCTCGCCCTTAAGCTCGGCATCCGGATTCTACGTGTGGTTCGCAGACATCACATGAGGCCTGCCGATTGGTCCTCGTAAGTGCGTGCAGAATGCGTCAAGTAACGATGTAGTCACTGCCCCGCGCCATGATGGGCTTTAAGCCTTTCGGACCTGAATTAGGGTCACTATCGAAATAATATCCTTTTTTGCATTTTTTAGCTTTTTCGTGATTGTAATAGAAATTTTCATGATGTATATGTAATCTTCATATTTTGCATAAATTTACTATATCATACCATTTGCTATATAATATAGATGTAATTGATTAACTGAAGATTACAAAACTAATGGGAGAAGGAAGGCCTCTGATAGACATGAGCTATGCATAATTGAGCCCATTGTAGCGTAATATGGAGCGCGAAGTCACGAGAATCCCAAGAAATTGCCATAGACGCAATGTAAATGCAATGTCCATTGGAATGGACGGCTGGTCTGAAAGGGTTAAGGCTTCTTGTGGGAAACGAAAAAGGGAACAATGCGCGAATTGGCCGAAGAGATGTCATGATGCTTACTTCGGACTCTTCGAACGTAACTAATCTCTTCTAAGTGCTCCTGAAAATAATTAGGAGTAGTACGATAAAAACAGCTCAAACTGGTTTGTCTTCCGGAAAAAGAGGCGGCTTTAAAGTCTCACATTACTTTCTAAGAAGAATTTTTTTAAAGACAATTTTCTCATCCCAGAGTCATTCCAATAACCTCTCAAGAATCGCATCCAGTTTTAAAGAGGTTAAACAAAGGCCCCATATCCTTTCCTTTTGAAGGAAAGGATATGTGAAGAAGGAAACGAAAACGCACTCGAAAAAGTATCCATTAGGGTACATATTTGGCAATCTTCAACAAAGGAAGATCACATATTCTTGCCGGCAAAGTATGTTATCCGCTAGTTATCATGACAGAATTTCCCCAAAACCCATCCAACATTATCATAGACTCAATAAATTAGTGCCGAGACATTATGTAAAAAAAAAACCTTTTAAGCATTGGAGTCGTTCTCATTTCATTCCCTCCCGCATACAGTTTTACAGTTTGTTTTTCATTTCTCTTACAATTTGAGAGAGCAATTTTTCGTACGAGAAAAATTTCTATACAAGGTTGTCAGGGCTGTCGCGACTTGAAGCAAATTGTTTGATATATAATAATGATAAAACTATTTCCAAATAATACTTCCTTGATTTGAAAAATGTTTTTATTTCTTCCACAGAAAAGAGGGAGTCCGACATCTTGGAAAACTTATGGGACCAGGTGAGTTCTTAGGCAATCCGAGAGAAAAATGAAAAGTTTCTTGTTTGGGTTTCGCGAAGATTGAGATTAATGTTCTGATCGTTAATTTCGCAGGCCTAGGCATAACCCACTAATGGACGCTTAGGTTACTATCACTCTCAAAGAAAGAGTTTTCTTCTCTCAAAGAAGCGGGAAGGAAAACAAATAGTTCTTGCATTGCATACCACATACAAAAATGAACTTTGAAGTTACGTGCCCTAAGGGGATTGAATTAGCAGGTCTATATCTCACCCTCGGACAGACGCTTAGGCTCCACAACAATCTTAACCCTTTGCGGCCCTATGTCAGACCCTCTCCGACATCGCTTACACTGCCGCCTTAATCTTTCACTGGCATGTTTTCAGAATGTTTCAGTATGTTACTCTGGAGGCAGGTTTTTTCAGTGTGAATATTTGAAACTATGGCTATGGTCGCGCCTTCGGCGCTCCATTATCTAGGATAATGATTAGACATTAATTCACTTTCGAAGTGGCAAAAACTTACTATGATTGTTATCGAAATCATTACTCCGTTGACTTCTTGTGTGCCTAACGTCAAATATCTTTATGTGCCCCTTTTTGTCAGAGCTGAGAATAAATTTTGAAATACTTCCTTTGCATTATCCGTCCTGAGATGAAATATTTCAAAAGCAAGATTTTTTCATTGCTCAGCTATCCATCAGGTGCTTCTGCGCCAAGTTTCAACTTTCTATCTCTCTCTGTTTCGTTGGATCAAAAAATATTCGGGAAAATGCGCCTTTTCCAAAGAAAAAGGTGCCTTTAGGGGTTTTACCCAATAAATACAATTTTAATTATATCAGTACTCGGGGGTACTATATACCCACCAAGTTTTTACCTAATACGTTTGCCCTTTTCCCTGGTGAGAAAATATATATATGACCGAGAATCTTGCTGCCTTAGCCTGAAGCCTTTTATCCTGTGCCTTTCTAGGTCATAGGCTGGGTGAAAGTGCAGAGGTTCATGCGTATTGGTACGCTCACAGATGCGAATGAGTTGAGTAAATTTTTCTAGCAGGGAAACGGGAAGGAATACTTAACCTCGACAATGTGATGTGGAGTGGCTATGCCCGATCCATTTTCAGACGCTTAGGACAATGCCATTTTTACGTGCACACTTCCAAGGAATGGGAACGTGAATAACTATGGGGTGCATTTACGGAATTACGTATTTTCTTATAGACAACTGCATGTAACTCTAGGAAAAGTCTGAAAATGAAAATTTCGTAGAGTTCTTTTGCCCAAATATATACGGGTGTATACATGCCAGGAATCATAGGGTTCTGTCGCGTAGCCTATGACCCGGAAAGGCATAGTCTCGTGGACTTCGCGAGATGGCTAAACGCACAGGCCTACAGGGCTATGCCTCTATGGGTCATAGGCTAGGCCATAGAACCCTATGATTCCTGAAATATTATTCATCCTGTATAGGAAAATAACGACTAAATTTGTCATGCAATCCATCTGAAGTAATTCGTTAAAGTACTAAAGTAATTCTATTATGTGTCTGGTAATATATATGTTAGATGTTGTAGATATAAAGAGTGTGTCGACCATAGAATGAATAAAATTCGCTACTAGCGGCCTTTGGCCGCAATTGCGGCTTTCTACTCAAGAACCTAAGCTGCTTTGTCGCAGCTCATCAAAAAAGAACTCTCTTGGCCTGATTCCAGCAGCCAAAATTTGAACTACAATTCACGTTGGAACAGATATGTATAATTTAAAAAGTACGAGGCACAGCATACTACACCTGCCATTTCCTATTTTAAAAAAATACGTGGTTTGACATGTGAAAAGTAGGCAAATATTGTAAGAACCAAGAATGATGAAGAAACGCTGTACGCATGGGATTGAAAAGTGGTGTTTATTTCATGTTAAATAAAAAAGAGTACTAACTATTAATGAAGTTGACCATCCGAGAAGCACTTCCTAATCCACGTTGTCGGAAATGATGCCAGCATCAATTTTTCTTGCTTCTGTCACTCCAAAACCTGAATCTTCAACGAACTCTCAGAGCAAGCTCACGAACGGGCAATATGCAATTGCCCGTGTGTGAATACATGCTGCGAGAGAAGTAGTCCGACTCGCTCAAATGTTTATCTTGAGACTTGCTCATAATTGATCCCTGAGACTTGTCATACCATGGACAGGGACGATAGGGAATCGACGTCGACAGAGATCGAACGGTGTGGTGACGTCGGATGACATGTCCACATGGAGACATGCATGATTGACAGCAAATGAACGCTGCCGCGAAACGCATCCATGATCACCTCGACTTATTCGGCATTTGCGTTCGTATCTCTCACGATCATGTGTGACGTTGCAAAGGCTGTTCCCAATTAAATGATTTTGCAGATGCCTCCGATTGTAATGTTAAAGGCGTGGGGAGGGAGACCCGGCTGATTGAGAGTGTTGAATTCAACCGGAAATTGACCTGCTGATCGTCATCATCAATATGATCGTTCTTAAAATTGTCGATACTGCGATAATTTCGCATTTCGCCTTGCAATTGGTATGATACTTCCTCATGGACCAAACGGGAGTGGTCATTCTTGAGAAACAGAGTGGCGCACTTGCTGCTCACATCAACACTCCAAACCCTATGCCGTCGGCGAAATGGGTCATTCACTGAATTATCGGAGAAACAATCGTCTGGTAAACGCACGAAAAGCCAAGGTCGACCGCAGTGTATTCTAGGAATTGTTCCGCGGCCCACATCGAGCTATCATTGAGCAAAATAAATTTCGTTTGCAAAAGCATGGATGTTTTCTGGCAGACGAATCGTCCAGGACGATGGCCACACCAGGCTCATTTTGATGCAAGTCTTTGCGATTTGAGCGCGAGATACTTTGCGGGCAACTGGCAACGCTTGGCGAAACTCACCTCCAAGCATATTTACTTTGCCACCAAATCGGTCATCGTCCATTGAATCTTGCAACTCCCTTTTGATCGTTGCCAGCGCTTCATCCCAAATGATGACATTTGTAGCTCGAATCATCGGCTGATTTTTTTCGCGACAAGCGACATTTTTTATGCTTGAGCAGATCAAATAGAAAGTCAAAGGCCGTGAGACATACCATACCACCAGTTCGTAGAATTGCAATACCAGTCCACGCAGCACTCATTAACATTCAGTCCTCTTCTACTCAATATGGGAGTGAGCGTGGCGTACAGGAATGGTTTACCAGTGCCACCTGGTCCATCGATGAAGAATCAGCAGTGTAGGATAAACACCTCAGTTTTTGGCCGCGCTGATACGACTCCCGTAAGAAGTGGTCACCCTGTGCGCACGCCGGAAAGCACTAGCAATCGGTCCTCGTACGGGAAGATGTTGATAGAATGTTTATAAACGCCCAGATGAACTAATTATGCTGGATTTAAGTATCACGGGCCAACAACTGGAGACCGGCCAGAAACTGGGGTGCTTTCCATACTCCCCGTTACGAATTTTCATGCGCCGCTGCATGTGAATCGCTCCATCCGCATCGTAAACGTGGAACTGAGCATACGCTATTTCCTCATTTTTCTTTAGCGGAGGAACGACATCATGAAAAGTTTGTATTATACATTGGTCGTAGTCAGGTGGCCTTGCCGGATATTTTAAAGCAGTGTGGTTGTTAACGGGAATGTCAAGATGCTTGCATTGAAGGAAATAAACGCCTATTTGTTGTTGTACTGCCTGTTATAAGCTCGTGAATTTTGTGAGGCCTTGCATCTTCTCGTATCAGCAGCGTTTTGAACTCTGGCGGATACTCCAATGGGTGTGAGTGGAACACATTACCATTACTATAACAATTGTGTCGAAGTTTGTTTTCTCCGCTTCAAAATGAACAGCCCAGCAGTGTTCAACAGATAATTCCACAATTACAGTACGGAGTTTTGGTTACCCATTCTTAGGAGGAAGGCTGACGTCACTGGTGACGTCACCAGCAGTTTTAAAACGCGAGGGAGACGTCAAAGATGTGGAGGGGCTCTTCCAGCCGTCCCACCAGGAACGTGATGGCGACGCAAAACCTACCAATCAGGAATGACTTGATAGTCGCATGAGCTTCGGTACAGCGCGTGATTCGTTCAAGTCGTCATCCAGGAAGGAAAGCTACTATTGATGGTGAAGCAGCTGAAATTCAAGATACAGTATGCTCAGGCTAGGTTTCTAGACAATCGTCTCGCGTCTGCAGCAACGGTTTCCCGGTCAATGGAAATATACGTTTTGCTCGAGATGGGTTTCTGGAGATGGGTTTCATGTCTTACATCCACAACTTCGTTTTCTAGCCAGATATCCCCCAGGACAGCGAATGACATGTCTTCTTCGCCATCGGATGAGTATAATGCAATAATGAACTTCGGTTTCTTCGGGGGATGGGGGGTTGGTTGAAAAAAAGTAAACCATTGAAAATTTGATTGCACATTACTATTTAATGCATTCCCTAGTTTGTTCATCCTGAAGACTGGGTGATAAAATTGCAATCTGACATTGAAAAGTCACTCAATATAAAGCCTCTTAACTACATGATATAATGTTTTATGATGCAGTTCGATTAACACTTGAGCAGACGGTTTTAGTCTACTGGTAGAGGCACAACCACTTTCAATGGTAGGAAAGGAAAGCTCCCATTTGAGACACAAAACTGGTTGCAACAATAATACGTGAGGATGGAAAGTTACAAAACCACCCAAGGAGCATGTGAGAAGATATAAGCATTCTCTCTTGACAATATTAGCTACGTCTACGAACTTTTTGCGTGGCCCACGTAAAGTGCATTTAGCTAACAGACTCCCTAAATCAGTTGGACCCTGTCCCAAATGAGATCAACAGGGTTTTAATGGTGATAGAAAAACTAAGACCAAAACTAAACTATTTTTCACATGTCGCAACATATATATATCTGCTTTATCTAAGTTTTTGCGAGTTTCACTCAGCTACTCCTGATCAAAGCTTCAACATTCGGAGCGAAAAAAGGAAATAGTCCTACTCACAAACCCTCCTATTTTCGATATTAAATGAGAAACTCCCTGATTTTACAGGTGCAGCGTGAATAGCACTCGAAGGTGATATATTGTCCATAGAATAGCATATAAAGGTTCCATATGAATATTGGAACCATGATAGCTGTTCTTACGTGACATTTAACAAGCAATACATATCATCGTCCTAGTTGGGCACGGCGGATCCGCTAGGCCTCCTGGGCAACCTCACGGACACCATTGAGGATCAAGACGAACTCACAGGGAGTGATATTGGAGACTTGGTGGACTTCCTTGATCCTTTGTTTGATAAATTTCTCGACATGCTCGGCAATTACTCCGATCCACTGAACAAAAGCCAGGACTTTCTGACCAACTTTACTCGAACCATGGATGAAGTCCTCATCTCCTTCAAAGGCTGGCTCGAGATAACACCGGTGAGAGATGCTTAACAGTCTGGGGGGAAACCCTATCCTAGAGATTCCTGCCTCGAAACAGTCTCATCGTTGACCTTTGTCGTGCATATGCGGCAAAAAAATTGGTGACAGATGAAAAGTAATGTTTATCCATAACAGGGGAAAGAATAAAATATGGCAGAAAATAATTTTTAAAAATTAATGAAGTGGCTGAGGAGACAAAGAAAACTGCGTTTACAGAAATAAAGAAAAAGTCGCACAAAAATAAAATTGCAATACATCGTAACATCTGTCACGAAACTTTTGCCGCACCCTGTATATTCGCGTCCAAAATACACCCTCCTAAGCCTGTAATAATGTCATGTTTGGTTAATGCAGAACTTCCATGCCAGCCAAATACTCTGTACTGTATTTGAAAGCACACCTTGACGTAAATGTAATTTATACCTGGTTTTGGAGAAGGGACGCATAACATATCCATGTGCAGCCGTGGCAAATATGATATTAAATTGGAATGTCAGAAACCTGTGCCGAAATTCAGCAAACCTGACAAGTTTTTGGAAAATCTTCCCCCCCCCCCCCCTCTCCATAGATGCTGCGAACCGAAAAGTTTACTTCTCTGACGTCAAACTTTGCCGAATCGAGCCTTCAGTTGTCACAAAAACTCTACCTTCTGAATAATACGGAACTGGAATTCCAGGAAGCAACGACGACCTTGGTAATAGAAATCGGCACTCGGAAAAAAGACAATTTGACCGGACCCGTCGTCTTTCCCTCATCTGTAAGCGACACATATCTAAGTCTGCCATCAAGTTTTCAGGATAATATCGACGATGACTACTACTCCTATGTCGGAGTGGTCTACCACGTCCAGGATCTAAATGAACTGCTACCGGGACACGAAAATTCGTGAGTTGAGATTAGTCCTCGTAAAATGCATTTTATTTAAAATCATTATTGTATCCAATACATGGTGATTTATCACAGCCGCCCCAAGTTTGAAGGACTGTAGATAATGATTAAAACGCATAAAATCGCATCTGATACCTAATTTTAATCATAATAATTTTCTGTAAAAGCAAAAGTGCGTATTTCACGCATTCTAAGTCATCTTACAGCCCCAAGTTTGAAGGACTGTAGATAATGATTAAAACGCATAAAATCGCATCTGATACCTAATTTTAATCATAATAATTTTCTGTAAAAGCAAAAGTGCGTATTTCACGCATTCTAAGTCATCTTACTGTCTCAACCTTTTGCTCTAAGCACTTTCACGCAGATCTGGCAACGCTTCGGAAAATCTTCCATTGCACGATGAAACTTTTCCTCCCAGCAATTTTCTGAAAAATCATCTCGTTTAACTCCTGAACGTTTCTTGGCTTTGTGGCATAAGCTCGTTCCTTCAGGTGTTCCCATTGACAAAACTCTGCAGTAGTAAGGTCTGTGGGCCTCGAAGGCCACTCAATCCAACAACCATTGAGATTCCCTTTAGGAATTGCACAAACTGGTGATGAATAATGTGCGAGAGCACCATCCAGTTGGTAAAGATGGTGTCTGTAATAATGTTCCTTAAACAGTGACTCCACCATTTATTTTAGTGCATTGCGATATGTCATGCTTCCCGCTCTTATTCGTCTCGCCTCGCTGCGAAAATGCCATAGTACGATTTGTGGACTTCCCTATGCCTTGGATGGACAGAGTTCTAGCTATCTCCCATGCCAAAAGCGGTTCCAACATTTTTTTTGAAAGATGAAGCGATTCACATTTTGTGTTCTCATGAGTGGAACTTGGACTTAGGTGCAGTGTGTAATGCACTGTGGCACCAAAAACAACTTACCTTTCAGATTTGGGGAACATAAAGTTGCGAACTCCAAGCTACTGAGCTTCTCATTGGGAATCAATGAGACTGTATACCTCACCGATCCAGCCACTTTGATATTTCGGAATGCCCGTTCGCCACAAAGTCCATGGTACAAGGATATTTGGCGAAACCTTCATGAAGGAGAGAAGCCATCCTTCCTTCGTCAGACTCATAAATGCGCCTTTTGGAACTTCAATGAAACGTAAGAAAATGCTAATTAATCAAAAATTCATTAAGAAAATGTTTTCCGCTGTTTCCGCTAAAATTGCCTCCAAAATATTTATGTTACAGAGGCTACTGGGATGATGAGGGTCTCCAAGAAGTATCTTCAGATGATGATGACACAATATGCCGAACGAAGCATTTCACCAATTTTGTCGTGCTGATGAGTGTACATGGCTACGTGGTGAGTCCATTTTTCTATTCCCCTTAGCCAAAACCACTCCAGAGCGATCATATCAGCCACACCATCGTCATTTCCGTATGTTGGAATTTATCACAGTTCCAAGAGAAGATAAGTAACTGTAAATTGGAATTATTGTACTCATTCATTATTCTGAGACGGCGAGCGGTGACTTTTCACAATAACCTACATGCAGGGTCGTGGTTGGATTTTGGAACTGCTTACGATGACGTTGCTGCCCAGTTCCATCATCTGCCTCGCAGTGGCGATCTTCATCTTTCAGAAGAGCAAGTAAGTTTCATGGAATGCCTGACTAAAAAGGTATTTCGTGCAAATCACATCCTTATATTATTGAAATTGAAATTTTCAGGAAATCCACGAGGGATCAAGATCTGACTTTAAATGTGCACCAGCAGCTGTGTTTCTGGCTACTGATAGGATTCCTTCTAGTATTTTTCGTCATCGACCGCCGCTTCTTCCTGCTATCATCGGTACAAAGCAGATCCTGAATGTTCTTATAAACTCGTGTGAGAGTATATTTATCATATTCTATTAATACAAATGCTAAAAAAGGCAACAGGTTAAAAAGAAAAGTGCGCGCCTTTTACAAATTATTTGTTCAGGATACAGATTGTTCAACAATAATTTAGTGTCCTAGAGGTGGGAGATCATAAGAGGTTTCTTATCTAAGCCGCTCTCATCTAGGTCCCTGCTACCTTAGCCTAATGTACGCGGCCTACAAGATCTGCCAATATCATTTCTAGGCCATAGGCTTGACCGAAAACCTGAGTACAGTCAATTCTGAGACACCCGATGAGTTTATACATGAATTGTCTTGTAAAATTATACTCGAGGACTTTTTGCCTAGCGTATGGCCTAGAATGGCGTAGCCTTGTAGGCCTCGCGCGTTATAGGGGGTTGTCGCAAATTCCCGATCCATTTTTTGGAAAGAAACGAAATATTGTGATAAATGCTTTATAGGTCGGTCATCATCGTATATACAGTGCATTTTAATGTAATTCAGCATGGCCAACTTCCATTTCGAAACACTGTTGCCAACGTTTCACTGTCGCTCGGAAAACCTTTTGTAACCTATCTGCTGTAATGGTCTCGGCTGCAGTGTAAATGCGATTTCTAAGATCTGGAATGTTATTAACCTTTTATCTGTACACCTTAGATTTGATGAAGCTCCACACAAAGAAATCTAAGGATGTCAAGTAGGGTTAACGTGGTTCCCATAGTCTTTGCGAACTTCTACCTATCCATCTGCCAGGAAATGCTTCATTGCGGTAGTCTCGCACGATTTTTGAAAAAATGGGGAGGTGCCCCATCCTGTTGAAAAACAACGGTATCAAAGATTCCATCATCCCTCAGTTGTGGCTCCAGAAACTGTTGTAATATATTTCCAGGTAGTTATTTCCAAAAACTTTTGTTTTTCTGAGAATATGAATAATTTTCAGTTTGTGTGAAACTCAACCAGACATTCACTTTTCGTGTGTCTCTTTGCCATTCATAGGTTGCATTTGGCTGCTCTTCAGCCCATATTCGCCACTTATGCTTGTTAACATGCCATGAAATGTGGCCTCATTGCTGAATAAAATGTTATGCATGGGGTTTGTGGTGTTTACGGCCTCAAGAAGGTCATAGCACATAGCTTGACGAGCTGCATAATCTTCAGCTTCTAATTTGTGGAGCACCTGAATGTGGTAAGGCCGTTTTTTTCAGCTTAGAATGTGAAAATTTTAAGACGGTATTTTTGGTATGCTAAATTCGTTACTTAGACGACGACTTGATGCACTCAGACTACGTTCGACAGCTTGTTGAACTCGTTCCACGGTGTCTTCAGATATGGATGGTTATCCGATGATACCCGAACGTTCCTCATCTTTGACACTTCCCGTTCTCTGAAATATGTTAACCAGTAGTCGGATATTAGCCCTAGTCGGACAGGGTTTTCCAAATTTTCGCGTAAACTCTTGTCGTATTTACTCGTATGTCAATCCATGTAAACGCGCGCTGACGATAGCCACCCTTTCCTCTACACCTAGCATTCGTCTAGTCCACCCTGAAACAAAAGAGAAAAATAAACCTTCTGGTATAAATGGATCGGGACTTCATGACCATCATACGCCATTCTGGGTTATATGGCCATATGGCTGGGTTTACAAACGTTTCAGTATTCTTTTGACCCGAGTTCTCGTAAAACGATCACAATGGCAACTATATACTTGTTCTAAAATATTCTGAATTTATAATTCAACATTTAATTATTCCTAATAAGCCCCAGTTTCTAATTTCACTCACCAGACTATGTAATTTGGCATGGCATGTCCCCCATTCACTGAACAAATCTATAAACAGGCTGCTTATCCCCTCCGCATCATGAGATCCTGGAAAGGGAACCCTTGTCTCGCAGATGAACTTTGGGGAAATAACTTTATGTCATGGTACAACTTCGTACAATACCCTCTGAAGATCATTGTCCCTCACAATAGGGAAGGGTACGTTATGCAATGCCATCATATCTCCAATGACTTTATACTTGTTGAAATGTCTTTCAACCGTGTCCCCATGGTGTCACTTTCTGGACATATTGCCTAATAGTCAGCTGCTTAGATGTCTCTACATCTTTATGTGCACATTTGCGATGGAAATTACGATTTACATAAGATCTTGTTTATACTCACAAGACTCGTTCTGTATATTCACTAAATGTCTCAATATTCTTTCCCATTTTCCCCTAGCCAGTTTACCACAAGTGATTTTGCGAAAGCAACTCGAATTTAAATTTTTACCTCATGAAATTTTTTTTTGCCCGAAATGCCATAGGCTTTATTTGTGCAGACCAATCTCGAACCAGTGCTCATATGTCTGTCCATCGACGTAATACCCTTTGCTAAAGGATTGATGGGTGAACAGTTTTGAGAGAATTTTCTGGTATGTGAAAGTATACAGGAAATGTGCGCCTATCGTTATTTCATAAAATGCGAGACAACTGGTTCACCCAGAGGAAGCGGTAGACCAAGATTAGCTGAAACTAAATTGAACTGCATTTTCGGAAGAAGACATTTCTTTTCAAAACGGTAATCCATGGATGCAAAGATTCCAACTGTGAGTTGCCTGACGATGGACGAACGAGAGGTCCGGTCAGTGTTTCCTGTAATGCAGAGGGGGAAAAGTTCAGACAAAATTGTCTTTCCTAGTCAGTGCCGCGGGTTTGAAGATCGGCGACGCGGTGCCACGGCAAGAATAATTTCGAGTTACTCCTTTAAAATTGCTTGTCTGGTATAACGGCTGGAGATGAACGAGGATAAAATGTAAGATTATAAAGGATGCATGTTAGTATATCAGGTTGGTACATAAGTCTTGTCGGAATTTTCACTTTTCGTTTTTTATTGAAAAAAAGAACATCAATCAACATTATATGTGCCATCATTATCTACAACGTATTCCCATCTCCGGGGCAAATCCATAATACCATCTTTATAGAATTGGGGGATTTCGACTTGAAAAAAGTTCGCAGGTCCTTTTCCAGCCGGTCACGATCATCAAAGCGTTTTTCCTTTAGATGGTTCTCTAGCGCCCGGAACAAGTAGTAATCCGAGGGTGCGAGGTCCGGCGAATACGGCGGATGAGGCAGGATTTCCCAGCGAAATTTCTCCAGTGTTTGACGAGTAGCCTTCGCCGTGTGTGGTTTGGCGTTGTCATGGAGTAGGCGAACTTTGCCTCGTCCC
>CAJPEV010002618.1:16399-33025 GCA_905338385.1 Darwinula stevensoni
TCACCATTTTTTTCTGCAGGAAAAAAACTTAACTTTTCGCTCATCGATGAAGGTGAAACAGTGTCAGACGGTATGTCATCAAGGAACATTCAAAATTTGAAGAACTTTACCAAAAGCGCCTCAAAAGTGGGTTGCGTCACAGGAAATTGCACCATGACGATGCTCCAGCGCGCGTTGCCAAATCGACAGCTTCCTTCACCGCTGAGCCAAACCTTCGCCTGTTCCGCAGAATGGCAGAAATGCCGGGTTCGAAAAGGCCTATTTTATCAGGTTGGTACATAAGTCTTGTCGGAATTTTCACTTTTCGTTTTTTATTGAAAAAAAGAACATCAATCAACATTATATGTGCCATCATTATCTACAGCGTATTCCCATCTCCGGGGCAAATCCATAATACCATCTTCATAGGATTGGGGGGATTTCGACTTGAAAAAAGTTCGCAGGTCCTTTTCCAGCTGGTCACGATCATCAAAGCGTTTTTCCTTTAGATGGTTCTCTAGCGCCCGGAACAAGTAGTAATCCGGAGGTACGGAGTAGTAATCCGGGTGCGAGGTCCGGCGAATACGGCAGATGAGGCAGGATTTCCCAGCGAAATTTCTCCAGTGTTTGACGAGTAGCCTTCGCCGTGTGTGGTTTGGCGTTGTCATGGAGTAGGCGAACTTTGCCTCGTCCCGGACGCTTATTGCGCAGTGCGTCTCGCAACCTCTGCAGCTGTGCACAATATACATCAGCGGTGACAGTTGTATTGGGCAGGAGCAACTCGAAGAAGATGACGCCCTGAAAATCCCAAAAAACGGAGAGCAGCACCTTCTTTGGATGAAGGTCACCTTTTGGTTCCGGTTCCGGCTGCTCGTCACGGCTGACCCACTGTCGCTTGCGGGTGTGGTTGATGTAGAGCACCCACTTCTCATCTCCTGTGACGATTTGGTGGAGGAAGCTCTGGCGGTCCCACTGCGACAGCATAAAGTTGCAGATGCTGACCCTCTGCTGGAGGTTGTCAGGTGTCAACTGGTGGGGTACCCATGTGCCGAGTTTGCTCACTTTGCCCAAGTCCTTGAGATGGCGTTCAATGGTCACATGGGAGCACTCGAGTTGCTCTGCCAATTCGCGCGTAGACTGTCGCGGCTTGTCCTCCACCAGCGCTTGCAATTTCTCAACGTCACACTCGACTGGGCGCCCGGACCGCGGTTTACCTTCCAGGGACTTGTCGCCATTACGAAACCTCTCGAAGTGCCGTTGACATGTGCGTTGAGAAACCACGCCCTCGCCATATGTAGCACAAATATTACGAGTGGCGGATGCTGCGTTGTTGCCGAAATCGAACTCATACAAAATACAGTGGCGAATATGCATGGGAAGCTCCGACATTTTCTTCCTTACACAAAATGCGAGAGAGTTGCATTTTAATGCCAATTTAAAGCACTACTTCAAAGCCCAATATATGCATCGCATCTGCGCTATAGGCTTGAAGGGGAATTTTTTTTTTTTCAATTTTAAAAAAGCCGTCAGGACTTATGTACCAACCCAATAATTATTGTCAAGCAGGGGTAACTGTACTTTTTCAACAGTCACCACCAATTGACACACACTTCCGCCAACATTCTGGAAGTTTGTTTCGTCCCTCTTAGAACCATGGTTTTTGGGGATAGACCGAATCCACTGTTGCAGTGTTGCAGTTTCGCAGATCTGCTGAAAGTTTGAGAATTACTTCGGGTGTCCGGAAAGTAATGAGAGTCGCTTGTAAATTTGTAACTCTACAAGAAGTGCACTTCTCAATGCTTAGGCATTTAGATCAATATGTAATCTCTGTGATTGCCGATTTTCTTGTCAATCCGTTGAGAAATGCTTACAGAGCAGACCTCAAAGCTCAGTGCAACGAGGACTGTTTTCAACAATTTGGATATGGCTACAAACACTGAGAACTATCGCTTCAACGCGTTCACGTGCTTCAAACTTGGCAATGCGACCGCTGCCTGTTAAAGAGAACTGGTCCCTGTGTGTCAAGTCTACTGTCTTCCGGTGGTTCAGCAGCTTCAGAGAAGCGGCTGAAAAGGAGGAGGAGCCTTCCTTTCTTGACCAGCCACATAGTAGCCGTCCAAGGTCCACCCAGACACCAGAGCTTGTCGAGAAGGTGCGAGAGCTGGTGGATGAAGACTGCCATGTGACTATTCGAGAGCTGGATAAGGGGCTCGACGTTGGCAAGAGCACTGTCTACGAGGTGCTCACACAAGACCTGCAACTGCGCAACGTGGCATCAGTTTGGGTACCGCACCAATTGACCGAGGACAACAAAGCGGCTCGCATTAACGGCGCTGAGCACATCCAGGGCATTTTTTCCCGCGAAGGCGTGGAGGTTTTCTGCAACTAGCTCAACAAGGCCTTTTGATTTGCTTTTTGCTTGCACTTTATGGAACCTTATAACGGGAACTTGAAAATTCGTATTCAGATGTTTTAAAACGTAGGATTGTAGGCCCCTTTCAAAGACTTCACCTTCAATCTGCCTGCAACAATGGCCAGTATTATCCGGCTCACAGAACCCCCTGACTTCAAAGGGACATGGAATAAGATCATTAGCGAGCTTCAGCTAAAGTCTTTTGCTACAGTAAACAGAAACAGTAGCTGCGGAAAACCGAAATCACTCCTTAAGGCCAACCTACTGAGGAAAGGGGTAGGTGATGGCAACCTTCACGCGGTCTATCCTGTTAAGTGATCATCGATCACAACAAATGCCATCAAATCCGAACGCCGCTTTGTGGAGTCCTGGAAGGAATGGCAACGCAACAAAACAAGGCCCTTTTCAGGGCCAAGTGAACGTGACAGTGGGCCCATGTCTGCGAATTTACCAACTGAATATTGAAGGCATATCCAGTGCGAAGTGCGAATACCTAGCCAGAACATGCCGGGATAATATATGAAGATCGACCTCATCGCACTTCAAGAAACTCATGTCAAGAACACCGAACAAGAATTCCATTGCCGAATACCTGGTAACAAACTCATCCCCTCAGTTCACCATCCGAAGCACGGTATCTCGACGTACGTCAAGGATGACGTAAAAGAATCCTCAGCACCGAATGCACCACCACCACAGCTACCATTGCCACCAAAGTTGGGAATGTGACAGTGATAAATGTGTATAAACCACCAAATACACCGTGGCCACATGCCGAACATCCGGCCGTTATGTGCAGTACTGTGCCAATATGTGCAGTAGTGCTTCTAAAAAATATCCTGAGATCCCTAATGAGGCCCTGCAGTTGTTTTTGCGATGCAGGACTTTCTTCCGCATTAGAACCATGAATGAAGGGGCAAACGATGCTTGGAGGGAGAAAAGAACTAAGAAGATGAAGAAGTTTCACTCTTAGGTGATCGTCTGTGTAGGAACATCTACAGAATTTCATATAACTGCAAGTTGCACAACCTGAATGATCAAATGATCCGTCTCCGAGAAAATAGGAAATCAAGGACTTTCTAAGGGCTCTAGTTGTTCCAAGTTCCTTGGTCACTATATTTGTCTCTCTATGAACCATTTGCCATCCTCTCCACTTCAATTTACAATCAATCTCACAAATTTGTGCGCTATTATGTTTTACATATTTGGCAGATATTATGAAGTCGAAAAAAAAAAACGGATGGAAAATGTGTAGCAGGGCAGAACGCTTCGCACTGACACTTGCAATCGTCGTTTTTCTGTGGCTACGGTCGGCTTTTGCAGTGGGAGAAAATCCGGCTGCGCGAAGGAGCATAGGTGCGCACCTATGCTCCTTCCTCCTAGACTAGCTTCTCTCGTCCCCGCTTATGGACATAAGGTAACTGTGGGTATTCGCGGCAGTGATGCATTCGTGGCACTTTCAACTCATATAAGCGCTCTCAGGAGTCAGGGCAGCGCGTAAGACATGAGTAACGATAATAAAAATCAATCAATATCTGCCAAAAACGCATGCGTCAACAAGGCAGTTCTTTCCTGCGAGAAGGTGCGTGAATGGAACCGGAAACTGTTGCGTGCAGATCCGCGTGCCTGTAGAGCTAGTCAGGTGCCTCTCATAGCTAAGACCCACGTATGATAACCAGCTATTAATTTTCTTTCCCTTACGTTTGCGAAAGACATTGATGCTTGAATAGTTATAGGATATCGAACTAAGATAAATAACTACAGGAACGGCTAGTACCTGTCATCCAGAGCACCAATTCTGGGGTGCCGCGATCGCATACAGTTTTCTCGACCGAATGCATCTGCGGCTGTTCCTTGTCTCTTGTGCCGCAATTGGTGCATCTTCGTATGATATCGCGCCACATTGCAAGAATGAATGTTCAAGTTGAATCAATATTTCGAAAAGAAGCTCAGTTCGCAAGCTAAACCACTCAAAAATGTAAAATTCATCTGAATGCCTAAAAACTTTGAAGTTCGGGTGTTCGATATGGGGTGATTCGGGTGTTCCATATCTCAGTTTTGGAGTAAAGAATATTTCAAGGAGCTGGAAATTTCCCCAATTGATGTTAAAACTCAAGTTTACCTTGTTTGATAAGTATTTCTTGAAATTATTAGATTATGAAAGTTTATTTCCTGAAAGGTTGCAGTGACATGAAAATCAGAAAATGAACAGCAGAATTACGTTGTGCATCCTCATCGTGTTCTGGAGTCAAAATTAAGAAAAAGGAGGAAGAAAAAAAATATGCTGAGGAAGATCTAAGGGACGCTTTGCGTCGGGTTGCTCATGGGGAAAGTAAATCTCGCGTAAGCAGAGAAACTGGGATTCCTAGGTCCACCCTGTTTGATAAGATGACTGGAAGGCGTCCAAGAGCGATTTCACGACCTGGTCCGCCAACTGTTTTCACTTCCGATGAGGAAAGGCGACTCGTTGACTTCGTTATCCATATGTCCAAGATTGATTACGGACTTAGGGTGGACCAAATGCTAGATACCTGCAAACGGATACTGGATGATGATAAAGAGAGGAGGCAAGCCTCTGAGACTCCTCTGAGCAAGCAATACCTCTGAGACAAACTCCTTTCACGGATAACAGACCGAGTTATGGTTGGTGGAGAGAGTTCCTTTCCAGGCATCCACACGTGTCTCTTCGAACTCCTGAAGCCTTGTGCTATGGGTTACACCAGAGTTACAGAAAGACATATATTGAATTGGTTTGAGTGTCTGAAGGATTTTCTCTTTGTGGAACATGGACGGGAACTTGAAAATTCGTATTCAGATGTTTTAAAACGTAGGATTGTAGGCCCCTTTCAAAGACTTCACCTTCAATCTGCCTGCAACAATGGCCAGTATTATCCGGCTCACAGAACCCCCTGACTTCAAAGGGACATGGAATAAGATCATTAGCGAGCTTCAGCTAAAGTCTTTTGCTACAGTAAACAGAAACAGTAGCTGCGGAAAACCGAAATCACTCCTTAAGGCCAACCTACTGAGGAAAGGGGTAGGTGATGGCAACCTTCACGCGGTCTATCCTGTTAAGTGATCATCGATCACAACAAATGCCATCAAATCCGAACGCCGCTTTGTGGAGTCCTGGAAGGAATGGCAACGCAACAAAACAAGGCCCTTTTCAGGGCCAAGTGAACGTGACAGTGGGCCCATGTCTGCGAATTTACCAACTGAATATTGAAGGCATATCCAGTGCGAAGTGCGAATACCTAGCCAGAACATGCCGGGATAATATATGAAGATCGACCTCATCGCACTTCAAGAAACTCATGTCAAGAACACCGAACAAGAATTCCATTGCCGAATACCTGGTAACAAACTCATCCCCTCAGTTCACCATCCGAAGCACGGTATCTCGACGTACGTCAAGGATGACGTAAAAGAATCCTCAGCACCGAATGCACCACCACCACAGCTACCATTGCCACCAAAGTTGGGAATGTGACAGTGATAAATGTGTATAAACCACCAAATACACCGTGGCCACATGCCGAACATCCGGCCGTTATGTGCAGTACTGTGCCAATATGTGCAGTAGTGCTTCTAAAAAATATCCTGAGATCCCTAATGAGGCCCTGCAGTTGTTTTTGCGATGCAGGACTTTCTTCCGCATTAGAACCATGAATGAAGGGGCAAACGATGCTTGGAGGGAGAAAAGAACTAAGAAGATGAAGAAGTTTCACTCTTAGGTGATCGTCTGTGTAGGAACATCTACAGAATTTCATATAACTGCAAGTTGCACAACCTGAATGATCAAATGATCCGTCTCCGAGAAAATAGGAAATCAAGGACTTTCTAAGGGCTCTAGTTGTTCCAAGTTCCTTGGTCACTATATTTGTCTCTCTATGAACCATTTGCCATCCTCTCCACTTCAATTTACAATCAATCTCACAAATTTGTGCGCTATTATGTTTTACATATTTGGCAGATATTATGAAGTCGAAAAAAAAAAACGGATGGAAAATGTGTAGCAGGGCAGAACGCTTCGCACTGACACTTGCAATCGTCGTTTTTCTGTGGCTACGGTCGGCTTTTGCAGTGGGAGAAAATCCGGCTGCGCGAAGGAGCATAGGTGCGCACCTATGCTCCTTCCTCCTAGACTAGCTTCTCTCGTCCCCGCTTATGGACATAAGGTAACTGTGGGTATTCGCGGCAGTGATGCATTCGTGGCACTTTCAACTCATATAAGCGCTCTCAGGAGTCAGGGCAGCGCGTAAGACATGAGTAACGATAATAAAAATCAATCAATATCTGCCAAAAACGCATGCGTCAACAAGGCAGTTCTTTCCTGCGAGAAGGTGCGTGAATGGAACCGGAAACTGTTGCGTGCAGATCCGCGTGCCTGTAGAGCTAGTCAGGTGCCTCTCATAGCTAAGACCCACGTATGATAACCAGCTATTAATTTTCTTTCCCTTACGTTTGCGAAAGACATTGATGCTTGAATAGTTATAGGATATCGAACTAAGATAAATAACTACAGGAACGGCTAGTNGCGAAATCGCCTCTTGATATCACTAACTCTCCTGACTCCTGACTCCTGAAATGGCTGGATTTCATCGGAATGTTTCTTTGAGTATATTGCAAATTCATTCATTCCATTCTTGCAGTCTCAACCGGCAGATGACAGTAATTTGCCATACATACTTTTTATGGATGGCCATAGCACGCACGTCAACGTTTATCTGTCAGATTTGCCGAGAAAGAAAGGTTATTCTATTCATCCTACCTCCCCATTCCTCCCACGTATTGCAGCCATTGAATATTTCCTTCTTCCGCCTAGCCAAGGAACGCTGGAAACAAGCTGTTGCAGATTTCCAGAAAGAATATCCTGGAATACCCTTGAATAGGAGAACATTTCTGCAGGTCTTTCAGCCATACTGGGAGAATCAAGTGCAAGAAAGTCATCTGATACAAGGTTTTCGTCGAGCTGGAATTTGTCCCTATAACCCAGATGCCGTTAATCGATCAAAGCTGATGCCATCAGAGGTTCACCAGATCCAGCGAGCTAACGAGCCAAATCGCGATGGAAACACAGTGGGAACCCAAACTTCCTCTTTGCTTTCTGTGATAGAGGATCACATGGACGATCAAATCCGAGACCTGCATTGGTTGAGGTGGAATCAAGGAGATAGATCATCTGACACTCGAGATCCGTTCTGAAACTTCTATTGCAGGATTAGAGAGGAGGAAGAATTCAATCATGAGGAGACATTAACTGTCTTACTTGTCAATGAAGATGGAACTGTGACAGTGGCTCAAGGCGAGGTAACTCCATTTGTGGTGAGTGTTGAGAGCTCTGCAGCACCAGGTGAACAGAATAGCCTTCGTTCGAGGGACCAAACTCCGCCTGCAAGAGCGTCAGGAGGGAATCTTGTCGAAGCATGTTCTTCACAAGAGCAAGCCTTCTTATCCTCAGACTCGCTCAATTCTATAGACTCGCAACCACTAATTCCCATATGTCCAAACCTCCTCTTCCGGAAGGATATGACAGTGATGCTTTCCGCATAGATCTCACAAGATGGAATAACAGGGAAACAGCATTGAGCATTCCATCGAATTCTGCCGCTGAACAATTCGCTTCCACGAATGACTTCTCAAGCATGGACTTCCAGAATTCTACTCTTATCGATCAACTTCCAGAGGAGCCAATGAATGAAGATCAGATGGACCAAGGGGAGACTTCAGGTTTAGTTCAATACATTGTGACGGACGAAGGCATACAAATTCCAGTTCCTACATCAGAGAAGTTTTCTGATACTCCGACTGAATCTCAAGAGAGTCAGTCTGACATCGGCACCAGGAATTCTCAGCTGAATACGGATCGAAGTTTCGTTCTTCAGTACTATGATTTCACCTATGAAAAAAAATACGTGCGCCAAAACATTTTATCGGCCGTGCTGCCCATTTGCTAGTTATGTAGCAAGTTGCAATGAACCTCTCCTGGGGTTCTAACAGCGTTCAGGTTGTTAGGGACTTCTAATATGAATACGTTCATTGCTGTCTGTGCGCAAGCGCTACAAACTCACAAGGTGTTCAACCCTGTAGGATGTACGGGGTGGCCGAAAAGTCACCGTACCCCCATCTACCTATTCATCAATTTTCATATATTTCATCAATAGAGATCTAAAAATACCCATGTGCACATCCCACATGCCCGCTGAACACAGCGGTGCGTGGGCCTGGCGCGAAACGGCGCATGCGCGACCGGCTAGGCGACTTCTGCGACAGCTCAGCAGAATTCAGTTTTGGCGGTTAACCATGGCGGACACCAGTAGCTACACCATTGAGGAGCGCTTAGTGGCGAGTTTGTGGGTGCATGAAAGACAGCACACCGGACAGGTGATGGACTAGGTGATGGCAGCGTTCTAGGCACGATTTGGAAAGCCACCTCTGCGTAAAGCAACATTATTGGTGTGGGAAAAACGAGCGATTTCCCTCGGCAGTGTGAAGGACATCCCGCGCAGTGGTCGGCCGATAACCCGAGTGGACACGTGTGCCACTGTTCCTGCCCCATTGCACATTCACCACCAAAGTCGAGACGGACCTGGTCATCACCTGGTCCATCACCTGTCCGGTGTGCTGTCTTTCATGCACCCACACACTCGCCACTAAGGGCTCCTCAATGGTGTAGGTACTGGTGTCCGCCATGGTTAACCGCCAAAACTGAATTCTGCTGAGCTGTCGCAGAAGTCGCCTACCCGGTCGCGCATGCGCAGTTTCGCGCCAGGCCCACGCACCGCTGTGTTGAACGGGCATGTGAGATGTGCACACAGATATTTTTAGATCTCTATTCAGGAAATATATGAAAATATATGAAAAGGTAGATAGGGGTACGGTGACTTTTCGGCCACCCTGTATATTCCCGTTATTATTGAATTAGAATGCAATTTCCTGCTACTTTTCAACTTTCAGACGACAATCGGTGGCTATGAGACGAAAATCAACCATCGGCCCACCAGCCTAAGGTGGCCTTCGGTACAGCCTTAGTTATAATGAACCTAGAATGTGTTATTCGTCGTTTCTATTCGCTGTGGTTAACCGTGTCCACTTCCAATAGGTTGACGTGGGATAATAATAAAAAGTGAAATAAATAAAAGACGTAGAACGCCTATTCAAGGCAATTATTTCCTATACGCATTTATTCTGTAATTTGAAGGGGAATCATTTTTTTTTTGGGGGGAGGGGAATTGAATGAAGCCTTTGCCTTTCGGTTGTTTATTGCTTGAGTTCGAGAAGCGGAGACCTTGTCGATGAAAATCATAAGCATAGCATGGATGAAGAAGTGTGTATGTGTGGGGAGAGGAGGGGAGGGGGGGGGTCACGGAAACTCTGAGATATTGTTATCATACATTTCTGAGGTCTTTTTCTTTTTTCGGCTTCTATTCTTGAAAAGTGGTGCCCCCCTCTCTCCCATGGCCCTCCCGACGATACGCCGCTGATTAAAGTATAAAAAAGAAGCGGAATAAACTCGAGTGTTCGTACCAAGAAGCAGAACTTCCTCGAAGCAGACTTTGAGGTGAATAATTGAATTTACATTAAAGAAGTTTCGGGGCTGCTGAGCAAAGCTCAAAGTGGCTTTGGAAAGATGCTTTCATCAATGATAGGGAAGGAACTGTCATTCATCTTCAGCAGGGGGTCGAACCCATTTTCTTGTTCGTACACTGTACAGTACGGGAAAATCAGTCATATGAGTACTAATATCCCCATTGGCGTGCCCAAGAGGGGAGGGTTATGATCCCCATAAACCCCCCTCCCCTCTCCCCCTCCCCTTGGGATACATTTTGCAGGTTAGATTCTAAAAAAAAATAATTTCTTTTAACATAAAAGCAGGGTGGGATACCATATTCTCACATGTCAATCCACCCATTTGGATTTCCTGAGCACGCTGCTTCGTATCCCTCTCTTTCGATCTTTGCTGCCACTTTCGAGCAAGACGCCCTATCTCAAACGCCGGCCCTGAATATCATGCAGACTTAGGGTTGAACACATTGATTTCTATTCCGTCTTGCGACCCCGCTCACCGGATGTTGACGGAGAGGAACCATATTACAGCAATTTATTGTAGACGGTATCCCCTATATGAAATTGCATAAAGAGGGGGAAAATGGATCCAAACAAGGTAATTAATTTATTATAATATATAAGTATATCTCAATTACGTTTTTTCGTTTCTTAGAATCCTGATTGTGTCCTGGGAGACATAAGTGATATCTGCTGAGAAGATGATTAAGTATGCTGAATCTATATTCCTGCCCTCATTCGTATAAGGTAATACGGTATCCGGACAAAATGGCCCAGGACAAAAGGGCCCCGGAAATTTTGACCCCAAATGAGATATAGGACCAAATGGTCCCTGCGGTAAAAATGTACGATGACAGTTCATCAAGAGTTAACGATAATTTTAATAATTGCTTCACCTACTTATGACTACGCTCTAAAATTAAGTTCTTTATTCTCTTAAAGCTTGAATGAATTGGAGGCTATGTGACTGAAGATGTTTATTTTCATCGTATCATCATATGCTATAGTAGTAATAGAGGTTCACTACCTTCTCGTTCGCCTTCCCCTATCTTGCCCTTCCTCCCCCCCCTATTCTAAGAAATATATATTCCCTCACTTGCCACTTTTCTTGTCCTCTACGTTCCTTGACTTAATACCCACTTCCCCCCCCCCCTCCATCCACCCCCTTCGCCCATCTCCGCTCACCCTTTCCTCCCCCTCCGCCTGTCAATCTGGCTTAGGCTTGTCCTATTATTTCAAAATTTTCTATATCCTCCCTTCGTTCTGACTCGATAGTTGATTCTATCTTTGTGTTCAGTCGTAATCCAGTTGAGGTTGAACTGCAGTCTTCCATTGTCTCCGTTGCATGTAACTTTCAGCCGAGCTTGACGATGACTGGACTGAGATGATACTGGGATATTTACATCCCTATTTTAGTTGCGAAATTTCAAACTCGTCCCTAAGTGGACGAGTTTGAGTTTGAAAAAGCATTAGGCTGAGTTGGAATCCTGTGTATTAGCATCCCTCATGCGATTTAGTGTCAAATATTCACAGGATGAACTGAAAATTGCACCGTTTTATGTTTATCCTATTTCCGGTTATGAAATCCTTTCTTGGAAATTTGCATCTCACAGATGCTTGGTTCATCGATCCACAGGACGCGGTTTATTATAATACGCTACTGAGCGCCTCTCGTGCAGCGTACATTCTTAAATACGACAGCTGCGAAATATGTATTGGCCCAACTAGCATAGCTTAAACGGAAATTTTAGATCCTTCCCATCATGAACGTATGTCCACTTCTCCATCCTTATTTTTGACGAGATGTCTTTAGAAAATAAAGATATATGAGATGGAATGTTTAGAAATGTACATATTAACTCTTCAATCCTTTTCAGTTTTCCAATCGTTCACCAATATCTGTCAAAATTCGATATAAACATTTTTTATTAGCTGTTTCTTATCATTCGTTAGCATTTTCAGTTTCTTTATTAGAACCCTCCGTGTTTTCTTTTCATTTCAAAGATGGAGACTTATCAAGGAGGAAAGAAGGTAGGAATGCTTCCTGCAAGTGAGACGTAAGGTTCGGTGGCAATGTGTGCAGTGTGCGGAGCTGCATCTTCAACATCAGCAGTGCGGATGATCGGACCTTCACCGTCAGGTATATCCATGCGTCTGACATGGAAGCCATTGAGATCACCATGTGCCACAATGCCATGAAGGAGAGCGCTGCCGTCATGCATGGTGTTCCGGAATCGTTTCGGCTAAACACGTGACGACCCAGGGCTATTTCTATCATCTCACGCAAAGGATATGGCGAAAGATCCATGATCACTGGTTGAGGTTTATCGAAATGATGATACTTTCCATCATTCTATAGGGATTCTGCATGACCTCGCGTTCCTGCCACTTTCTACGGTGATAGAAAGTATGCAGTTCTTCTTGAGTCCCTATCATATTTTGGTGTGCAACTCATGGAGGCAAAGTTTATTGCTACAGCAAAAGCAAGCAGCAACATGGAGCTATATGTAATGACATGTCCAGTTCCACGAAGGAAAGATTCCAAAGGGTCATTCCACGTCAAATCACCAAATGGGACATGGATTTTTACGGGATACCCTCTCAGAATTTGATGAAAATTGGTGTGTGGGATACTTTTAATGAAAGAAAAATACATGTTAATTTTTTCCCATCTCTGACTAATATACAATTTACATGTACCGGAACAAGGATAAAGTCCCTCCATTCGATAACCCGTAAGCCTAGAAAGACGATTCAAGAACCATCTGAATCGTGGGGTCATTCCGCTGCATGATACCGGAAGCAGCTGTGCGTATTATGCGAGTAAGGAGGCATGCAGGGGAAAACGTGACCGTTTCCTGCAGGATTCTCCGACTTGGCATCAGTCAAATCACTATAAATCAGAGATTTATGAATATTTTGGCATATAATTGGGCAGAGCCCTTCATGACAGTCGTCTCTAAATATCGGTATACAAAACTCGCAGCATCTCCTATTCGTTCCCGAGTAATCCGGGTNTCTCTAAGTATCGGTATACAAAACTCGCAGCATCTCCTATTCGTTCCCGAGTAATCCGGGTCCGAAGATCAACATAGCTAAAAAATTGTGATTTTCGAGAGTATTTTCAAATGGCACGCGAAAACTGTCAATAAGATTTAAACGCCACTTTGCATAAAGATGCAACTGGTCATGATGCAAAAAATTTTGCATGGATTTTTCGATGCGTTGCCTACGACGGATTTGGGAGGGGCAAACGTGAGGCGCGACATGACGAGATTTTCGCAAAATTCGTTCCCCATCCCGAACCCGTGGTAGCATCATCAAGAATTTTACATCATTGTCTAGAGAAGAATCTAAGGAAGAGAATGAGACTAATTTCAAAGTTCTGCTTGGAACGATACCGGAGATAAACGCCTCTGAAGAGATCCTTCGAAATCGTGACCTTTGACCCTACTTTCTGGCCACACCGGTGACCTTAGAGTCTCGAAAAGTGGCTCTTGGGCCCTCCTTCGAGGTCTCCAACAATAATTATAGAGCGGAATTTTGATCCAGGGGGGTCAGTTTTTATCTTTTATATGTACCTTAAACCTTACCACCCGCTTCAGAATTTCGGTCAGGACCAATCTCAATAATCATCATACCTTGTACTTCCTATGTTTTCCTTAAAGCCGTTATCGATACGGTATCGTCGTCTGAATAGCTTTTGCACACCACTTTGAAATTACTTTTTGCAACTCGACAGCAGCTTTTTTTCTTTGTCTTTTCCCATTGTTCTCCATCACAATGTTTTTCTCACTTTAGACAATTTTTTGCCGGCCGGTCGTCATAAAATTTCGTAATACGAGATTTGTATCCTATGTTCCAGTTGTCAGTAACTCAATGTCTCACTGCGATTCAGTGGTAACATATTCACATTCAATTGATAAAGGTTGCAGTTGCACTTCTTGATAGGCGTATGTTCGAATGAGGTCCATTACACGTTGCCTTTCGTCATCGCCAACCGCCTCAGCAATTATACTTTTCTATGACAAATATGAAATTGTTGTACCCCCCTAGCAATATATTCTGCAAGACCCTGTAAATTTAAAATTGAACAATTAAGTCTTGAGGAGAACAAGATGCACCAAAGAAGAGTTTCGAAAGCAGGACTTGCAAGCACAAGTGAGGTACACAGTGGACTGTTTATGAAGCATAAAAAGGTCCAGGTTGATCAATGCTGTCCTCCTTTATAACCTCGTAATTCATGGCAGTCTGATAACAGACCGTTGCTATGACAAAAGAGAACGCAAGTTCTGAATAATTAATTGCAAAGGTTAGGAAAAGTCAAGGGTTCGTCTATGTATACCGAGTGGGGCAAAGGTCGCTATATTGTCGTTGAATATAAAACACAGTTTAATTTCTAACGTCTTATTGGCCGTTATTTACACCAGAGAAAAACAAATGAAACAAAAAAATGATTATGCAACGTTATTTCAAAAAGCTTCCAGCTTTTCTATTCCAAAAGTATTAGTTTAAAACAAAGAGGTCCATATCGAAAAAGCAGCTATTTCCAGGATAGAAGATCTGTACAGTAACTTTTGCCTCACCTTGTATATTTAGAATATATTTTTCTATGGTGAAACCCACATAAGCCGAATATGAGTCGAGATTTAAGGACTTCATGATTACTCATTCCTTGGGAGTTTCACGGTTTAATGATAACGTTGCTGTATTGTATCGGATCCCCAAGACCAAAACATTACATTATTTTCTAAATAATCAATATTGATAGAGAATGTAGAGCGTCTCCCTACGAATGGAGAGTTACTTTCATCGATTTCACGATCGAAGGCAATGCTGAGCGGCATCGACCGAAACTGACAGGAAACCCTCTATTGCCGCTCAAACATCTGAGGTACAGGGTGATTCCAACGTAATTTTACTTTGTTGTTCCTGATTCAGTATTCGATTCTTCATCTTTTCCTGAGTTCAGTGTAACATGAATAAGGATAAAATTGTGCTTTTTAAGAAACGACAGGGAAAATAATTGTGATTGACAACGTTTCCTGACCATTGCAATTCCTACAGAATATTGGAGAGAAACATGTTATTGCATGATCATTGAATCAAAAGTGTCAACCATTAGATTCAATTGGAGCAGTCATTTGCTAGAGAAAATTGGACATGGAACTGCATGGTTGGTTCACTTACGGAAGTTAACCAACCATGCAGTTCCAATTCCATTTTTGGAGTCATGCAACGATGGTTGGAACATTCCATGAGGATTTTCGTCAGCCCATGCAAGCCAAGCGACGTTGTTCGTGTTTACAATGCCATGATGGTAATTGAAAAGTCACATTCTGTTGATTTCGGCGCAGCATATGGTATCAATGGCTTCGGAAACCACTTCATGACGTGAATGTAAGGCAACATTGGGTACCCAAATGGAAGGAGGTTACACGAGTCGTTCGCCACTGTCGCGACTATTAAAACCCTGGGATAGACTAGAGTGGCTTAACAAAGGACTTTATCATTGGTCCCAACTTCTTTGAGGAACTGGATCGATTCCACACTGTGACCGTAAGTGGCATACACTACGCTCGCATGCTGGAAAATTTGCCATTTCCGAACTTCGAAACAGGGAGTGTACGGATCGGATAACCTTCCAATAAAACCATGCTTTTCCTTTTATCCATTGCGAGGCTAAGGCCGTCCTTTGCAAAAACTTTCAGAACCGCATTCCTCACCCAACATTTTCCAACGCCATGGTCTCCACGTTCTCCAGATCTCATTGATGCAGATATCTGGTTTTGGGTTATTTGAAATTAGGTTTTTTTCCCAAAGTACAACATCCCACGGAATTGAAGAATGGCATCCTATAAAAATTTTACTCATCCATCGTGACATAGTTTGCAGTGATGTGTCAAATTTTGCCTTGCGAATTGCTTCTCTTGTTGAAGGAAATGGTGGTCATACTTAAAATATGTTATCAATACACCTCTCTCTTTCTCTCTGTCACAACGACTCTGTTTTTCTCTATACATCGTTCCAATTCCATTGTAATTGCTAAGAAAATGTATGCTAGTAACACCTCTTTTTCTGTCGTTTCTTAAGTATCTTTTGCCCCACTCTCATGTTCAACGAAACTGACGAATCGACTCATCATTTACGGCATGAAAAACAAGTTAAGTGACTTTTGAATCACCTTGTATATGGGCGATCGTGACTGAGGGAGTTTTTGAGTGACTGAGGCTTATTCTAATAACGTTTCCATATGACACATTGCCGAAACTCGTTTCACAAGAGGTTGTTGGTGTGATGACGTCAGAGAAAATGGTATTGTTCAGGCACACCCCTTTGGGCACGTTTTTCTTGCAGGATTATTTCCAAAAATATTTTTTCTCCAGCAAATCGTGCTGAAATATGGTGCAAAAAGTAACTGTTGTCATCACTTCTTGGAAGGCGATACTATTGGACAAGGGTGTGCAATATACGGTTCGGGGGGCCGCATGCGGACTGCGAAGCCCTTTTTTCGCGGCTCCAAATGACTTGTGGCGCTGTAAATGCTACGAGGGTCAATCAATAAGTTATCTACCTGAATATAAAAGAAACATCCGAGGGGAAAAATATCTGATTGGAAAGAAAGTTCTCGGAATTTCATGAACAATTATTACAACCCAGGTGCTCTC
>CAJPEV010002619.1:0-29412 GCA_905338385.1 Darwinula stevensoni
CATTTCCAAGACACAATAAACAGTGCAATACGAGAGTGTAAGCCATGGCTCCAAGCTATCGCTGAAGTTCATGGAGGTCATGTCGAACATCGTTTCCATTATGTAAAGTTTTCATTTGTCACCTGCCCTGTCTGGAATTTTAGAAAGAATGCATTCCTTATAATAACTAAATCGCGACAGATACAGTATATCTAGAGGAATTATAAGACACTGACACCTAGAGTTATTTGTCTTCTTTGTCATTCCTTTTTAGTCCTCGTTTGTTACGTTCTCTTCCATAAACCAGGAGACATTCGAATGAACTTCAATAAAACTCTCTGGCTCATTGACTTCATCTGCTATTCATTGGGAATAAGCTCATGAGAACTATCGGCAAGAGACCAACCTTAAGAACGAATTTAAATATTAATAGAAGAGGAGCTTGACTTGGTCTTAATGACCAGGATAAATCTAAGGTGATTTCTCCATTCCATTTCAGCAGGAGCTCTTGTCCATTCTCAATATTTACATTATTTTCAAATATTTGCTTGTAATGTTGCTTCGGCTCAGCAAAGTTCGGATGATAATTTGAGAATTAGTGGAAAACATCATCATGTATTTCTAGCAATGGTTTCGCGAAAGCGGCTTCGGCGTGAGGGAAGATATTTTAGTCAAAAGTCGTTGGTCGTTTTCTTTGTCATACGATGCGTGAGCCTTCCTCAGGCCTCTTGTGAGCGCCTGAAAGTGATAATGGAACGGCAGCGTTTCATTTTCATCTGATACTGGCCTCCAAAGTTGGCCCAATTGCAGGCAGGACACAACGTTGGGTCCACGTTGGCTGCGCGTGGGGGGTCGTTGGACGACATCGGCTCAATTGCTGGAGTCAACATTTGTCATATTTCTGGGCGAGACATCTGTCTAATTCATTCGAAAACAAAACTTCTCACAAATTACGCGAGATGGCGGCTACGTAGCTGTTATTTAAGTGGTCTCAGTGAGTGAGTCGTCATGAGACCCCGGTACTTTTCATGCGGTACTTGATCTTTTCTAAGGGACAAGGTAGGGGTAGACACCCTAATTCCTCTATTTATTTTTTTTAAATAGGTGAAGCAGTCCAAGGAGACTTCTTTCAATCGTTGGGAAAGCATGGTTGAAGTTGTGGCTTGACTCTATGGGGTGAGGATAAATAGATTTCATTTTTATTGTAGAGGCTTCACCGTGTTCTCTTCAAGGGTTTACTCCTGGGTATGATAAAAGAAAGGATCTTGCCAGACAAGCACATTCGGAGTGAGAAAATAATTGTATCCCATTAGGAGGAGCCGATATACTTGTTAACTTTTTACTTCCGCTCAGGTTGGATATAAGGATCCTCTGGCCAAATATGAGGAATGCGACAATTATAGGTTCTTTAATTCGCATCCATTAGGAAACCCTTAGCGCCTAAATGAGCAAAGTAAATTAGGCCCATAATACTGTATTATTGTGTTTTCAGTAGGTAGATTTCGGAATTTGCCCGCTCAATCGACCCAGACGGATGATTGCCATACTGACACAGGATTCAGTACTTATCCGGGCTGTTGATGCCCACTGCATCAATACAGCAATCAAGGAAAGAAGATGGCAGGTGGGTAATGCACGCAATATACAGTATATCTGCAGGAAATATGACTTCCTTTATTTGCAGCTAGGAAAAATTGGCGGTTTCATCGGATGAAACGGACATCCAAATGACCACCTAATGGACATATGCACGGATTATACTTGGACTAGACATTTAATCATCCTCTAGGTCCCCAAGGAGGATATCCAATGGATAAACGATGATTACGTCCATGATCGGTTCCTTGAGTCGATGTCCGATGGTTTTATTTTGGGTTAAAATTGCTTCTTGGGTACCAAAATAGCAATTAACAGCAGCAACTGAAACATCGTTTCGTTCGCAATGTCGAACTCTAAATGGAACCTTACAGTGGTCCAATAATAATGTCACATTATCGACATAATCATTAAAGTTACTGGGTTTCGACTTATAATGAGAGATTTGAAGAGGGAAAAAAGAATTCCAGACATCCATGATCAGATGCTCGTAACGCCATTCCTTAAAACCGTCATTCGATGAACTAGAAATAATTGAGTGTTTGATGTAGGGAAACTCTGGTAACATAAAACTCAAAATACATGAGAAGATATCGATCCATGGCGATGCCATTGCATGTGCATCCAAAAGATGACAGCTTCTGAACCTAAGAGGGGCAATCCATAACTCTATTAAATTTATTACTTGCTGCACGGCATTAAACTTTGTTCATTTGTCACAATAGTCACCAGCTTTCACCAGATACAGATGCCACCGCTTTACCCAGTTCTGGTAACATTTGTTGAACAAGACTTTAGGGACGTGTTTTGACCACTAGAATATTGCTGTCCTCTTTGCTGTTCCTGATGAGTGATGAGTTCCTCGCGGAGTTTCTTTGAGGGTTCCGAACAGCAAGAAGTGTGAGGGTGCCTAACGATTTCGATGATTTGATTTGAATGATGACGATTTCCATTTTTTTTATTATGTGCAATGTCATTATGTTTTTTCTCTCTCTTGTTTTTCTCTGTGTGGTGGCTCCTAATGAAGCATGAGTTTGCACGGCGCCATTTATGTATCAAAAACAATATAATAAAAAAAATACGTCTCAGCAAACTGAATGTCACGCCCATAGAACAAGTTGCAACAGATTGAAACTTGTCCTACACACAGCTTATAGATCAAAAAGAAAAAAATGGCACTAGCAGTACTATAACATGTATCGTACTCTCGCTAGATGGCAACGGAGGTCAGTTTTGGACTGCACCCCGTGTATCAATCTCTGGACAACTGGACTGACATGGACGTGTTTTGGATCACCAATAGTTACTTGGGTAGATTCCTTGATAATATCAGAGGTACGTCTTGCTATTGCGGGCCCAAAAGGCATTCAATACGGAATTTACGCTCAGCATGCAAACAACATAACCATGAATGAAAATTGTTCAAAGTAAGCAATTGTATCTCCTGTGGTAGCTCAAACTGGACATTTATTGCAGGAACATATGCATTTTGCACACATGAATATTATACACTTTCTCTTCCAGCATGCTTATCGTCGAAAAGCAAGTTCTTTGCGCTTGAAAATGAAGATCACAATTTTTCCCCAATGTACATCATGTCAAAAATACTAAAGGGCGAAAGGAGATGATAATTCTCATGTAAGACACTTAATCATATTTAAATCAATGTCGAAAGAAATAAAAAATGTTAAGGATTAGAAAATGTAAACATCAAGATTGAGAGATAGCATGAAGCAAACTCGAACACGCCTCAATCTCATCGAATGCCACCATTGGACTGTTACTTCAGAGGTGGGAGTATCAAACTCTCCTAGGGAGTGGATACTAGAACACCTTGTCTAATCATCAATTCGGAAGTGGCCTTGGTTCCCTTTCTTCACCCCTCTCTTATGGCAAATCTACCAACTCGCATTGCACTCCGCAAGTGTCTGAAGGGCGAAACTCCAACAGGTCCCATGAACTCCGAGCGCAGAAATACTCTGGAAATTTTGAAGCTAGAGTTTTAGTAAAGATAGGCATTAATATAGGCATTCACTTTTTCATCCTGGTGAGTTTCATTCGACTTCCCACCCTTGGTAGTTGTAACAAAGTTGCTTCAGGAGAAGATAGCATAAGAAGTATTTGGGCTTGTACAGCAAGACCCTTGTGCTCTCCGCTTTTGGCAATAAACTATTTCGTAACGAAAGATGAAAGATTTAAATTGGAAAGAGTATAGATTTAAAAATATTTTCATATATTGTCCAATGGAGAGATAGGCAAAAGTGAACTCGGCCGGAAATTGTGAAAAAGCAGGAAAACTCATTAACGGAGGTCATAGATTAATACCATGTGCAATTTATAATAACTTAGCTGAAATTGTTGTTCATATCATTTTGCAAAGTTTTTATGCAGTTTTGACAGTTAACAGTTTACTGAGATTTTATTATGGACGGTTGTATATACTGCGCTCAGTGCATTTATTCCACCCGTACACGTCTCGTCCTTTCTTGCAAGATTATCCACACACAATTTTCGCGAATTTATTTTTTCATATTTTTTCAAATTTTATTAATTCATTATTTGATTTTCGACGAGAAGCAGCTGACCGGTCTGCAGATCGTGGGTGTTCAGATGGAGAATTTAGCATGCAATTCTCAAAACAAATTTGAAATTCTTGTAGGTTTTGAAGCGTTTCTCGTTGCTTCAACGTTGAGGAACATCCGTAATCCTATTGAGCTTAAATTGGATCATGACGATGAGGTAGGTAAGGACTGCACCCAATGCCTGTCAGATTCATCAAGACCTTCCATCAAATGAAGATTACAAGGACAACAGCGACAATGGTGAGAAAAACCCACAGTGACGAGCATCCTCCGGTTGAAGTCAAAGTAACCAGCAGCAGATGAAGCAATGGCATTCTCATTCATGTAACGTAGTAGTAGTGAGACTTGTTCCCTTTCTCTGGAATTTAGCTTCAATGTCTGCACTCTCGCCAGGTGCTTCTTTGCTATCATGCCCTGTAACAATCCTTGTCACTTTAGTTCAATATCAATTCGCAATGTTTTGAAAATGCAAGTTCACCGTAATGAAAATGTTTTCACATTTCATCATTTCCTACTTTAATAGGTTACGACCAAAGTGCGCTGACATAATATGCAGGATGAATTTTGCCAACATGCTCTAATTCAATGGAATCCATTTCAAATACACATGGTCATGAAATCCGAAGAAAATTTTCCGCAATTGAAAAAATCGTATTGAGGTGTGCGTTATTGCTAGTAGGCTAAGCGAACCTTCCCTCATACCTTGAGAAAATGTGTTCTTTAATTTTTTATCTTCAATTTTTTTGCCTAAGGGCTCCTTAAAGGCATAGGCAACAACAATTATGAATGGCGTAAGGATTCATGTTATTCTAAAATATCATGATTGATATTTAGTCCTCTCTCATCCTTAGCACAGTAGTTACCAACCTCGTCTGCCACAGCCGAATATCCTAAGTCTATAGGGAGACTTTGTCTTCGTAAGGGAAGAAAATTAAAACGTAGGCTACTGGGTTGCTCATTCACATCAGTAAAAGAATTGTGCGAAACTATGAGCAGCATTTCCATCGTTAGAATTTCATATTACATGGAAAGGAAACAATTTATCCCAGAAATGTTATCCGGGATAGTTTAATTTATTCATCCCGTTTATTTATGAGTACTGATGTAGAACTCAAAAGATTCATTTTTGTTTAGTACATATCGTATTTAAGACTCACTGCTGATGCAAGCCGATGGGATTGTTCCGAAAACCAAACGAATTTCACGAGGTGCAGGATCCCGACAAGCGCTGGTGATACGTACTCGGAAGTGCTGTATCTTCCTATATGTGAAATGATTCAACATGAATTCTGCCATGAAAAAGTGTTATGAGTCTATCGGATATATGTAAATGTAACCACAACTATGTATTCCGTTATGTTAGTGTGCAGTGAATTAGATACATGCAGGGTGTGTTTAAAAAAAAAAAACAAGCTATTGATTTCAAAGTGCTCTAAATGAGGCTGCTGTGCCTTGATTTTGGTAAGCTTAAGGGTACACATTAAACAATTATTTTGCAGCAGATATACATTTGCATGGCATGATATCAATAATTTTTACTTCATCAGGATGAAAATGGTTGTCCCTTTAGGAAAACCGCTGCAACAGTGCTCGGCTGCCACTTGAGTTGGAGCAGAGACAGCTGTTTTTAAGAACACATTTTATCTTTTGTTTCAATGTTTTTAATTGCATTTCCTCCTTCTCCCACATCTTCTTTTTTAAAACAAAGCAATGCTGAGCTATTCCTATGGAGACTTGGTGGTGATAAAACAAGATCTTCCGAGTTTAGAGACTCGAAAACAGAGTAGTTAAAATCCCAGAACCCAAAGAACTGAAGCGAATTTTCAAAAAGTTGAAATGCACGTGTTGATTCAGCCTGAAAATTTGTTGTACCAGAAAATCCATTAATCATTTTTCTGGCCTCTCATCCCTTTGAATCTTGGAAGGTCTTTATCGCCGCGAAGTCCTCATGCGAGTAACTCGGTATTGCTTTATTCTAGTAAAAATAATATAAGCGGAAGAAAATGATACAAATCTGAAAAAATTCATGCAGGAAATCAAATGTATTTCTAATGACAACAGCTGTCACTATTTCAAGTGAAATGGCATCCGCAGACTGTTGCAGCANTATAATCAAGTTGCCAGCACTGGAGTATAATTACGTATTACAGTATAGGTATCTAAAATATGGTAGCCAAAGGAAATTTGTAATTATAGATGTCAAAGGACATCTTGATAATAAAGTCGACTTTCTTGATGCGAATTTGTATTATACAATTTTTTTCTGTCCTTGCGGGCTTACCAGAGTTTCACAGTGTTTTCACTATCAGAATTTTAATCGATCATATCTTTTTTAGAGGGCAATGCACTCGTCTAAAAGGTATCACGAAAAGGAGTTATTAAATTATACTTCAGGTACTAGATTCAGTTGAGTTACCTTGTCGAGTAGCTCAAAAATATACGTTATTCATTAGCATAAGTATCTGTGCCAGACACAACACATTCTACATTGCCGATTGACCGATGCGGATTCCAAGAAATGAGACTGAGAACATTTTAAATATAACATGATCATAAGATTGTGCACATCTGCGCATGAAAGAGAAATACAGCAAATACCAGAGATGATAGCAGAGAAGGAAAAGTAAAAAGTAGCAACTGATGCAGTGACGGCAAATGCAGTGGATACGATCGCCTGCCAGCATGTCAATGACTCCAGATGACCAAATCCTCTGAGAACTTCTCCATATTTCAAACGTAGTGCTTCCAGCTCTTCGCTTATGTCGGTCGCTTGAAGTCCGTTTCCTTCATCTGCATAACAGGATAACTGTAATTTTTGTGGTTTAAGTAGGCAAATTTATCAGCTATCATGTCATATTAGTCAAATTAGTTTCAATTATTTATTTTGCCCGAAGTATTGCATAGCAGTGGCAAAGCTAATTTTCGAAGGACCTCCAAGATCCAAGGTTTAGCTTAATAAAGAAGTTCATTTTCGATAAATTATGTAATATCTGACCTGGAGTGCCGCCCTCCTGGAGGCAATACTCCCGGGAAACACAACCTCTCCTTTGCAACAGGCTCAGAGTGTCCCGAGAAAGTGCGACAAGGACACTCTTGAATAACTGCATGAAGAAGACGCTCAGAGAGAACCCACTCAAGTTGATCCAGACACCGGTGAAAACCACGAATAGGATTAAAACATGATGGAGGTAAATGTCTATGATAGGAAATGCATCACGAATAAGGGGCGGGCCGAACTTGAAGATGAGTAAGTAAGCAGCAGTGCTCAAAATCTGCATGAGAACGCATTCAACTGCTACCCACCATGTATCTCTTTTCCAGTTTCTGATATCAATGCCTCCGCAGGAACGCTGATTCTGAAACATGGAATAAATCCTACTTGCATTGGGCCAAAAATACCAGAATAAAGTTACATTCCATATGAGCAGACGGTAAGGCGGTGCTTAGCTGAAATACTGCTATCTTGAAAACAGGCGTTCCCTTTTTGTGCTAATTGCAATATTTATTCTTCTTTCAGGGTATTTGCTGAAGAGTTTTGTTCACATTGGAGTAATTAAGCTATTTCGAATGGAATATGGCTACCATGCTACAATGCTTTCATTCAGTTGTGTTAAGAAAATGTGGCAACTTAGACATGGGTACGTGAAACGAACAGAACGATTTTCAATGTTGAATCGAAATGAAAAACAAACTCTATTACGATGATACCTGTATGTGGAACCACAACCGGACGAAATCGGAGGTTCGAGGCCACCATGTAACCCATATGATGCCATTCGTGATGAAGATGGCACTCGCCAGGGCAAAGAAGGTGACCGAATCTGCATCGGAACCAGTGTGAATCAGGGCGTCCTGTCGATTTGGGATGAATGCTAGAAGTGACGGGACACTGAAGCTAGCGAAGAGCGCCACAATGA
Source organism: Darwinula stevensoni (assembly GCA_905338385.1). Lineage (NCBI taxonomy): Eukaryota > Metazoa > Arthropoda > Ostracoda > Podocopida > Darwinulidae > Darwinula > Darwinula stevensoni. Next base: position 8,075 of record CAJPEV010002619.1, read on the forward strand.
AACACACGTATAGAATGTCCCATTTCCTCCACAGTCGTGCCTTCCAGTGAGATGGATGGAGCGAGCCACCTGAGAAAATTTGGCTCAGGCTCCACGGGAGCATGCCAAAGACGCAGTAAAATATCACTATGGGCCTGTATCTTTTCACTATTTCTGGATATTGAAATTTAATTTGTGTAGCTGGAGGTAAGGAGACGGTAACGCTTTCACTCCTCCTCATTTCCCTTACTCTTCCAAGGACACTGCATCAGGAAAGAGTGTGTGGAGTGGAATAACTGGAATGAAGAAAACGCGTTTCATCGATGCGTATGAGTTGTGCAATGTATTGAGCAATAAAGGCACATCATCGACATCATTCACGCGGTGCTCAATCATCCAGCCAGAAAACCAATGTCAACGTGGGCGAATCTCATCCTGTTATAGGAGAAGAAAAGCAACGTCGTTGACCTAATATTTCCCATTCCTTCTCTCAATTATCGGCATTAATTATCCTAAAATAACCAAAATTGCCGCTTGGTCCCGGACCTGTTTTTTGACTCTCGGATATGGCTTTCGCATCAAATGTCTGTTTCAGTTATTACGAACAAGTGAGGCACCCATGCACCTTTCCCCTTGTATATGTATAAGCATAGAAAATGCACAAGAGGAATCATGCTTTCACATTTCGCCAACTATTTACGAGATCATCCCTGCTGGAGAAAAGCTCCGAAGTACTTCCTAGACTGTGTGTGAGGGTGGTACCTCGGATAATTCCGCGAATGGAAATGCGGTTCATGGTCTCAAACGAATAATCTTAATGGCTTTAATAAATATGTTTTGAAGGCTTTCACGACTTTCAAACGTATAAAAATCCTCAGAGCCTCGACACACTTGAACAGAGAAGGAATGAAATTCTTAAACTAGTCAGAATTAGCTTTGCTGAAAAGTATTCTTTCAGCAACCGGAAATTCCATGTGAATGCTATCCTGAAGAGAAGCATTGTCTAGTAAGTTGATTGATTAGGTGCCGCTATTGATTAGGTACTCAATCATATGGCACGAGAATGAATGTCAAGTTGGGCGTATCCCATCAGGTTAGAGGAGAGCATACGTCATAGTCGTAAATATGTGCGTTTTCCAATGCCTACATTAAGTATTGGTGCCAATTACTGTTTCTAAAAAAATTTTCCTTTTTCAACATATCTCCCGGATTTCGCTTTTTAAACTAGTTTGGACTTCAATTAAATATTTGCCACAACTGCAAAATAAATTTACAGAACACTATTGGAACAAATCGCACAATTAACACCCATTTCATCATAAATTATGATAATCAGAAGGTACGGCAAAAGCATTCTTCAACAAGTTAGTCTTTCCCTCAGATCGAAAGTTGTGGAAACCCATATCTATAGCATATTACATATAGCATCACATTTAGGAGTATATGGGAACGAGTATACGAGACTGATACTCTTGCATTCGAGGAAGAGTAACTTCAATTATTGGTGAAATTCATTGTGAAAATGCTGTCCTTCAGGTGTGATGATTAGACAAAGGCTCTACTAAACGATGTTCTACAAATAGCGCATCATTTATCATCGATAGGTGCGCCAATTCCTCTTCTTTAACCCATAACCATGACAAAATTCCTCCTCCTCATCTTCCTCACTGGGAGCATCTCAAGCAGTGAAATTTAGGCTTGCTACTTACCCTCTTAACACATTCTCGCTCCAACACATGTGAAGCTTCACTTCATCTGAGTTGTGGAAAGCACTGAATCTGGCTTTATGACGATTTTTGTTTCCTTCCGGTATTTTTTCATTCTTCCCCCCTCTCCGCCCCGGGAGGGGGTTCCGGAGGGGACAGCCCAATCAAAATATTGATATTGACTATTACAGCAGGATGAGTGCCCTTTAGGTGTTTCCAATGAACTATTTCGCTATGAAGTTTAACATTAGCTGTCGTTCATATTTATTCGACTTCCATGCCTCACGGCTGTTGGGCAAAATTATGGAGTTATGTGAGATTCATGAATGCTTTTGATTTTGCATCAGTACCTGGGTATTCTGTTTCTTAGCGACAAGCACCTTTTTTTGCTGACCTCAAGGGAGTGGGTGAGAATGAAACAGCTGTCGGCAGTGATCGCTCAATACGATGGGATATGGAGATATCTTGTGCGGATATCTCTGAATCAACACGATGGTGTTCAATGGTATGCAATTAGTGCGCATAATGATTTTTCTATGTTGTTTGTCATCAGATTTCCGAGTAGGGATGATTCGAGAAACCTTCAGATATGCCCAAAGTCTTACGTCCTCTCTGAAATCGTAAGTTGAGACGGAATAGGTCTAATATTGCCTTAACGTTACACGTTAATGACATGCTTATCGACGAGTCATTTTCCTTGGATTGTGGGAAACGTCATATTTTCCAGATAGAGGGGCCAATCCCGTCCATTGACGTCATGAGTGCCATTACACAAACACCGATTAGTGCAATTAGTCCATCGGCTTGATCCAATCGGTACCCGAAATCAAGATTTAAGAAGAAAGCGTGTCATCCTGTGATGAGATGAGAGGGGTCCCATCTGGCAATTTCTCAAATGAACAAGATTTTCCAAAGCCAATAGTACTGGGAAGAAAGTTTCGTTTTAGCAATTCATCCACGGCTAGTGCTCGATTTCCTCCCAAAATGAGATAAAATTATCTTCCCCGTCTTACGGAACGTACGAATTTCTGTGGATGTTCGCATGAAGAACCATTAGATATTCTAGTAAAATATCTTTAAAACATCCACTGCCACGGCATGTAGTCCATAACTTTTCCAGAAAGTGCATACACATGTATATTCTTAGCACTCTGAATGGAATTTCAAGAACTTCCTTTGAAATCTCTTATTTTTGCATTCATACTCAGGTTAAACAACTATTCTTTCATAAATAGCATTTGGATGTTCGTGCGATTAGTGTGTGCCCCTTTAGGTCTTCTAAAGGATCACTCTTCTCACATCCCTAATTCGCCAATGGCGACGCGACCTACGATAGGAAGAGCTTCCCCGAAGTCATTTCGCTTGGTGAACCTCGTTTCACCAAGAAGGTCCAAACGCACGTGAGGCATTTCAGCTCATATTGTCAAGGAGTGGTTGCGCGTCAAACTCCAATTTGCTTGAAGAAAATTTGATCATGATGGCTTCCAAGAGTAATAGAAAAAAAGGCCGAATTCTCAGCGCTCTAGCTCTAACAGTTTTCGAGATATGTGACCCCAAAGTTGGACCCCGATGTTTAAAGCAAATTGGCGTTTGAAACGCAGCGAAAGTTTCTTGAATTTGACCACTTGAGCTGGAATGACTCACATACGACACATGTTCGTTTTGTTTCCTCACGTCCCTATGCGTGCATATAGATAGGATGGGTAACCGGGGAACATCGTACAGATTTGCTTGATTCGTAGCGAAATTCCTTCCCTGACCAGGGAAACCTGGGTACTAGGGGGTGCTACTTCTATGGTATAAGGGAACTATTTATGGGCACTACTTCCATGCTCGCGTCCCCCTTGGAATAGACAGCATCAAATGGATTGAAAGGGTGACTGAGATTTTGATGATAAGGAAACAGTTACCTTTCGCTCTAGTAACGCTTGCACGTCTATTGAATGTCCAAAGAACGCTTGCTTTCATGTATTGCCGACGTTCCTTGAACGTCCATCCAGGACTTCAACGGAATATTCCCAAACAGCATGGAAGGATTGCATTCGTTGCTCCTGGGATTGGGATCATATGCTATCGTGTGACCAGTTATTGTGATCACTGCTACTACTGGAAGTACAACCATTACTCATTTGGGAATGACAATGTCCCAATCATATGGATCTCTATCCAATCTCTATCCAATAGCAAGAAACCTTTCTCGAGTACATATATCTCTCGAGATACAAGAGGTGATGAGAAAAGTTCAGCGACTGGATATTTTATGACGCTGCACAGTGGTTCAGAACTCGTCAAAACATGGCCAAAATCGAATAAAGAAGTTTTTATAATTTCGAAAAAATCTTATTTTAAATCAAAGGTATTCATCCTTGAGGTCCATAAATCATTAAAACAGAAAAAAAATTAGTTTCCCCTTCCCCAATTGACGGGGTAATTACCTAAAGTGTTGGAATCTTCATGACAGGCATGAAAGTAGTTTTGTAGTAGTTTCCTGGTCATGGCTGTTTTGGAATAAATAATTAAAAAACCGCCTCAGAGAATGAAAAAGAAATTCTCTCAGACTGGTGGTGATTATAGGTGAATTCTTTTCTATTAGTTTCTAACCTCGTGAAAATCGATTTGTCAATGAATTGGCTTACATCGGCACAATTTACTCATCGGAAACGACGCTACAGATGTCAATATGATATTAGTCTTCTAATCACCCGGGCAAAAACGGGCAACTAGAATTGTAATGACTGGATAACACCTATATGTGAGACTAATATTAAAGAAATTAAATCATTGGCATCTATTGGCACACACATTTCTGGTGAAGAAGTTTCCATGCCAGCAAAAGAAGTTGTACTTTAAGAAAATGAGTTTCATGATTGCCAGATTTATGGACATATCTGATTTTTCGCAAGGCTAACAACTAATAGAAAAGAAGTCACTTATCACCTTCCGTCTAATTAAATTTCATTTTCCTACTTTGAAGTAGTTGCTTTTATTTAAAACAGCCACTTCCAGGGAAAAATGGCTATTACGACACTAAAATTATGCTTTTCGTGAGGTTTCCAACACTTTAGGTAATTACTTTGTCAATTGGTGAAGGGGAATCTCTGAAATTGTGTTGCTTTAGTGATACATGGACACCTCTGCTTAAAAATAATACGAATTTTTCACAATTTTTAAACCTTAATTTTTAGACTTTTGGCTAGATTTTGACGAATTCTAAACCATTGCGCGCTGTAGTGACTCTTTTCGAATACTGAAGGATATGTCCTTCAAGGTGGTCCTCTACGGAATCTACACACGTTTTCTGGTTTTTCTTCAGCCGCTGGAATAAGTGCTGACATGCAGTTGTGGAATCACCAGCACCACTCCTGGCGCGTTCGTAACGCTTATTTTAAATGTCTTGCCATTTCCTTCATTTTCCATTTTCAGCCCCTAGTATTTTATTTTTTCCCTAAGCTAAAGACTATGCTGAAATGAATATTTCAGATGTCCAAAGCAAAATAGTCAACGCGACGCGAACACTGTTGGGAATTTCAAATTTAAGTGTCGGCGATGTCTTCAGCTGCAAAAGAAGCGCCGGAAATTTGTGCGGATGCCGAAGAATACTAATTTGAATGATATATCCATCAGTGATTGGAAAAAGTCACCACAGCGTCATAAAAACTCCGTCCCGTGACATTTTGATTATCCCTCGTATGTATCAGATGAGCAGCTCCTCTTTTGCACCAAAGATGCGTGTCGAGAAAGAACTAGATAACGGAAAATTCTACCTCCACAGCAGAAATTAGGCACCCCCACCCCCCACCACGGATTTCCCTTTTTTGAGGAAGGATGCTACGGAGCCGGCTCCAAATCGTTGGCACACCCAATCTCCGATCTTGTCCTTGCTATTGCTGATGGTTCCTTCTAGCTTCGACCAGCAAAGAACAGAAACTGCCTCCAACTAGATCCACCTATGTCCGACTTCAGTCAGCACTTAGGTACTCGGCCCCAACTGAAAAGAAATAGGCAGGTTCCCGATTACTGCGGGGGCCTTAGTCCAGGCACTTGATGACAGTTGCAAAGTCTGGAAACTTCTCTGTCCTCCTACTCTCTACTCCTCCTTTCTTCTGTTCCAGAAGTTCGAAGTCAAGTTTATATACAGGCGTAGTATCCCTTACCCACCAGTCGAGGCCACGCCTAGACGAGCATCTGGATGACTGGATGCCTCATCATTATTGATCCAGTACATTTAGTGGATCCTCTAGCAAACGTCGATTCCTTTTGATACATGTTCTGGAGCGCCACAGATTATAAACCGTCATTCCTTCGCTCGCACAAAAGTCATTCGCGTCTGCATGGTACTCCGTAACGTACAGTATGTTTAAGAAATAGACGACGGGAGATTTGCAGGTTATATTGCTTTTCATTCTTCTGGAAGCTCATGAGAATGGAGGGTGATTAGTCCCTGGGGTGCTACACATATAAATGAAGAGTTCAAGAGAAGCAATTCCATCAAGCGTTCTATGAGAATTTACGTGATGCAATATTTACGCCTCAAAAGTTCTTGCAGCACATCCAGATGGTGTCCCGAAGGCGTTGCGTTATGATATCCGCTGAATATTTCATACCGACATGCAGCGGATCTCCGTATGTCGACAGTAGATACATAGCGGATGTACATAGTATCATCATTTGCTATCAGGGGAAATACGGTAGATAGCGGGTAGGCCACACTTAAACAGGTAAGTGGCCAATTGAGCCTAGATTGATAGTGATCTTAACTCATTGGCCGGTCACTGAAGTTGGGTAATTGCAACATTTTTCTCTTGTTGGAAGTCAGACGGACATGCTATGGACGTACATGAATTCAAGGCGAACTTACTATGAACATTAATGGGATGTCGGGCAAGAACTGAGATCTGGGCTCCATCTGGCAGTTCTTTTAATAGCATCGAAATCCCTACGATATCAGCGAGATCACAGTAAACTCCCCAATATTTATATAATGAAAACCCCCATGCTACTGGATGGTTCCGCTGTCGGGTTAACCCTGTACTCGATCCCTAGGATTCTCCCCTCGAACGTAACGAATTTCTCGAGAGTAGGAACAGAGGATATCCGCACGATGTACTGAAGATATTTTCCATTGGTAATTTGTTATGCATCTGAATATTCAGAGTCTACCATGAAAATATTCAAAACACTAAATGTAACGAATTTTTTCTTCATCTCTCATGCATACATGGGGGGAAACCTCAACGTCTCTCCCAGAAAATCTTATCCAATAGTTCGATTAAGTCGTGCATGTTTATCTATGTCACTGAAGGAATCTGCCGTTACGTCCGTACGTTGGTTATCACTAAGGGCGACACAAGTCCATTTAGCTGGTAACTCAGAGTAAATGGCGGCATCAGTATTCCGTCAAAATATCGTTTATTTTTCGTTGCTCAGACATGAAAATTTACTTTAAAGATTCCCAATTTAATTCTCAATGAAGCAGTGTATATGGTTTTGCATATACTTTCGATGTTTCTTCTTCAGATCTCTAAAACATTGTTCCTTCTAAACGCGAAAATGGAGACAATCAAGCAAAAATTGTCAAGAATTTAAACGATGTCATTAGTCTTCCCACAAACGAATGACAGCACAAGATGACATGGAAACTGGCTCTATCGGACAGTGGAGTCGATCTGGATGTCCAGGCAATGCCCGATCTAAGACAATCATTCAGATGGTCAAGAGTCGGTTGAAACGTAATACATGCAGGTCAGCTGGAAAGTTGGCAAATGAACTCGACGTTTCGGAGAGAAGTGTTTCGTCTGAATTCGAGAATGATTTCAGGCTTCAGTCCTACAAGAAGACTGTTGAACCAGTCCTAATTGACGACCACAAGGTCACAAGGAAGAAATTATTATTTAGCGAATTAGCGAAAAGAAGACACGGTGCGAGTCCTCTTTTCCGACGAGATGTTGAAAGGAAGGGATGACAATTCAAAATGTCAGCCGAGATATAGAACAGGCATTTTCTTGCGATTAATGTGAGCTGTGGAAACTCTAATATATATAGACGATCGTCACTGAATGACTGACGGACTGATGCTAATTCTAACCATGTTCGAGAAAGTTTAGAAATCTGAACTTGGTACACATGTACCTACCGGGATTCAGAGTTAAGAAAAAATCAGACTTTAGAGGTACATGTCGTGGGGGTATATATTTTAGGAAGAAACGTTTTTCTTAAATATATATTGTGACAGATGAGGATGGCATTCAGAAATTCTATTGGATGTCCTGGTTTCGGTGGTGTTGAAGTAGCATATCGGACCGGCAATCAGGAAGTATGGGTTCGGTTCCCAACCATTCCTCAGCTTTCTTTTGGCTTATTTTGCCTTCCAAGTCCCGTTACTCATTCCCCCTCCATAACATTATTCTTGCTTGAGTAAAACGGAGAGACATGGAAAGCCGAAACCTGGCATGGTGGTGCCTACAGAGTCGATGTGTTCAGGAGAAATATAAAATTTAAGTTAAAATCTCCCTCAAAGGAGGATGTTTTCGAATAATTTTTTTCCCTCAGTTAAACGGATGCACATGGAAAGCTGAAACTTAGCAATGAATGTGACTACTGAGACAAGGAGTTACATGAATAAGTTAAGTCTCGATACATCCCATGGGGAACTTTTTCGAGGGGCGATGTTTAAAAAAAATGTCTTGGCGAATTGGACAGGAATGGAAAGGTGAAAATTGTCACACGTATAAATGACTTGATATTATTATTATTGAGTTAAGGGAGTATTTAACTTCCACGGTGCATCCCCTCCGGGCATTGCGCATGGGTTTGTCGGCTTTTCCAAGCATGTTTTCTTGCCAGCGAAAAGGGCAAACGTGTAAGGTTGAAACTTTGTAGGCATGTAGTTCTCTGAAGATTTATTTCGATAAATAAAAAAAAATATTTTTTTCTGTTAAAACGCCTGAGGGCACATGTATTGCAAAAGGCGTATTTTCTCGATCCAGCACAACAGAGGGCGCTAGAAAGTTTAAACTTGCCAAAGGAAAACCTGATGGATATATGAGTAAAGAAAAGATTTTACTTTTATTATATTTCGAGGATCTTGAGTAGCTGACTAACTGACATAAGTCGCTATTCGCATGCTGAGTTCAGGGAAATTTCTACTTTGGTGATTCATGCCATAGGGGCACGCCTTTTCGCGGAACATATTTCCAAATAGTTCTCTTTGCAGAGCACAGATTTTGGGTGGGGCGCATTCCCAAATATATTTTTTCCCGCCAGTAAAATGGGAAAAGTATAAGGCTGAAACTGGGCGGCATGGAGTTCCCTGAGTCTACAGTTCAGAAGAAAAAATTTTCCTTGAAACCTATCAGGCACATTTTTTTAAGTCCCATTTTCCGGAATATTTTTTTAATTCAAGGAAACATAGATAGAAACTTAAAACTTACATCAGAAGTGCCTATTTGATGGAAAAATTCTACTTTTGAAATATGTTCCCTTAGTGTAGAATATAGGAGGGGAAGTATTTCAAAATGTCCCTTACAAAAAGAGACACATGAAAAGATTTAAAGTTATGCACGCTAGAAATAATAGAAGTACTGATTTTGATAAAAATGAAGACTTTCATCCCCGTATATCACATATTTCAATTGGGACGTACTTTAAATTAAATTAATCACTATCCAAGGTAATGGAGCGCCGATGGCGCGACCATAGCGAGTTTGCTTGCCCCAAGGGCAAACAAACTCGCTAGTATTGAATATGGGTTCAACATGGATTGACTGGGTGGTCAAGGCGTATTGACCGAAACTAATTCCCTTTCTCTTTCCGGTACACAGGAATGAAGATGGAAGAGGATCATCTCCATAGATTTGGAATTTCCTCCATTCCCCGTTTTATCACTTCATCCCTCAGGTACATGTCTTCGGCACTGGTTTCCAGTATCTCTGACGATGTGGTTTAACTCTCGCAACTTGCACTGTTGCCATTGTGTTAAGTGCACTAATTTGATACTCAATTTTTTCCTCATAGACACATCATTTTAAAATCAGAATGCACAGTAATTATATTCCAAGCCAAACGAACCAGAAAAGTAGATTTATTGAATAACAATTGGTTAACTATCCTGAAGCAACACTATTGCGTATGAAAAACCTGTTGGCTCATTTCTGTCGTGACAGTGAAGCTGTGACTCCAAAAATTGACAAGAAATCATGGAATCTCTGATTTATGACCAAAACTCTCAGGACCTAATACAATTAAAGACACAAGTGCTATAAATAAAAACATATTTCTTTCTATTGCTTGCGAGATGTGTGCAACGCGAGATGCGTTTCCATGAGGAGCGAAAAATGGGTATGCTGAAATATGGTTTTTATGGGCAAAATGTCACGCAAAAAAGTAGGAAAAAAAACAACATAACCGGGGTAAATAAAATTCAGATATGTGACATTCAAAGTTTAAGCACAATATACAATTACTTTCAAGGAATTCGGCGGAAACACTTGGAATGGGAATGTCTTACTGATGGATGCAGCAAATTATTTGCATTCTTCTCCAGTATTAGATTTTCCATTCGTTCCATTAGATTGCCACTCTTGGCCCAAATATATTGTTGCAGCTGCATGAAAATGGGACAAAGTATCCATGAAAAAAAATTAATTCAAGCCGGTCACGTTACTTGTAGGAAATGCACGAGTATCCATGCATCTCTCTTCATAACTGCTTCCATTCCTCGAGACATCAAAATATTGTTAGATTTTGAATGATCACTTTGCTTTATGAAGGAAATTCGTGGCTTCCAGAGATGCATTGAAAATTCGAAGATGTATGCTTTGTTTACTTTGTGCCACATCAACCTTACGCCCAATCGGAAATTCTGCTACAGCTTGAATTGAATCAGGACGATGAGATAGGTGAGGACAGCCCCCAAGACCTGCAGGGATCAAGTGTTTACCATGCATTGTGATGACGGTGAGGCACAATAGAAAGAATAGGCATAGGAACTCACGGACATGAGCATCCTCCGGTTAAAGTCGAAGTAGCCAGCTCCCGACAGAGTAATGGCATTTCTGATCAACTGGTTCAAGAAGAGCGATGTTTGTTCCCTTTCCCTGAAATTCAGCTTCAAAGTCTCCACTTTCATCAGGTGCTTCTTTGCTCGTATTGCCTGTTACGAACCTAAGAATAAGATGTGCTAAAAATTTGCAACTAGATAATATATATATGAGACTCACAGTTGCATTAAGACTGTGGCTTTGTTCCACGAACCAAATGACCCTGATCATGTGCAGGATTCCGATAAAGGCAGACGAGACGGCTTCGGAAATCTTGAATCCCCCTTTAAAAACATCACAAATGAATTTCGAAAACAAAAGCGTTGCAAGATACTATTCATCAATCATACAGAGTTAAAATAATAGTTTTGTGCAATGAATTAATTATATACCGAACTAATTAAACAGACGTCTGCCATCCAGCCGATGGACCAGGGTGTCATCAAGAGCCTGAAAACTCTTTACAGGAATGAACTCGTGCAGATGACTATTGCAGCTATCGAAGACAACCTGATAAGCCCGTCGACCATGGCCATCGACGTGAGTTCTCAGGTCTCGTTCCTCGGCGCCGATCGCTTTGTGGCTTAGAGCTGGCGGGCTGTCAAGTCAGAGACCATCGCAAACTGCTTCCGTAGAGCTGGCTTTCATTCTGGATCGGAGGTGCCAGCGTCGACCTTTGAGAAAGGTTTGGTCTTTCTTTATGTCGCTAACGGAGAAGCCCATGTCAACATCGGCAAACACGACATCGACGCATCGACAACGCATCGACATGCTTCGCCGACTGTGATAACTTCGAAGACGATATAATTGAGGAAATTGTTGTCAAATGGCCTCGTTTGGGGGATGACGCAGACGAGGAACCTGAGACTTTACCAAAAGTGATTCACGTTGAGGCCAGGCTCTCAGTGTACCTCCTTCAGCGTTACTTTATTGAGCAAGGTTTGGGAGATACAACACTTGCTGCTCTTGACGCTTGTGCTGAAGATGTCTTTCGAAAAGCTTTTTCGGACATGAAACTAGGAACTATGGACAAATTCCTTGAATTCACAACTCTTGTTTTTTTCTCGCAAATGAAGGGTATTTCTGTCTGAGTTTCTCATTATTCTTTTTTCTTTAGGGTAACTTCGCTTAATTGGGGCAAAACTACCTGGAACCAACGTGTGCTAATAAAGCAGAAGCCACTGTGACGCTGTAAGCTGCGTTGCGACATTATGCAAACAGATATTCTGACATGTTTTGGGCATCGTTCGAAAGCCTATGGTCAAGAGCAATCAGATTTGAAATATCTTCAACCCAGGATGAATTACGAGCTATCAAAAATTTGTCACTATTATGCTATCCAGGTAGAATCCTGCTCAGACCGATTTCTCAGCCTTGGTCCGCACCAACTCAAAACTCAAAATTCCGAAGGAAGATTCGGCTCGACCCTATCGGCTCTGAAGAAGGATAGTGAAAAGTTCGACCCTAGACGGTCGGGTCGAGTCGGGGAATTCGAGCCGGGCCAAAGCCGTGAAGGGCACTAACTCCCAATTCCCCAGCGAAAAGACTATTGTTTTCTCCATGAAACATTTGGAACTCTCTCTTCACTCTCTGGAATGATGGTACTATAGAGCGGGATTGTTACAGGATGCGCCAAAAGAGAGGGAACGTCGGAAAATAATAAAAGGTCAGCCTATGCATAGGGTGAGGCCTAAGCTTAATCCACGTAAGTCCTTTTAGCTATTTTCTCTGTGAATCGGACCTGAACTGATGCCACGACTCTTTACATTTAACTGGACGAGGTAACAGACATCGACGAGGTAACAGACATCGACGAGGTAACAGACATCGACGAGGTAACAGACATCGACGAGGTAACAGACATCGACGAGGTAACAGACATCGACAAGGTAACAGAACGACGTTATAAACTTTAAAATTTTCCACCAATATGCAACACCTAGTAGAGCCCTGCACGCGCCAATATTCCGGTACCGGTTAAGCGCAATTCAGGTCTCAGGTCATGGCCCGCACCTGATCCGAAACCCGAATTCCAGCTCAACCCCATGGCCCCAAACCTGACCTTAAAAGCTTTCCACTCCAAATCCTAATCATTCAAAGTTGTTTTGCAAAATGAGGATGGCGTCAACAGTCGACTGTCAGGAGAAAATTTATTGGAAGGAAAGAGCCTTAGAAGGCACAGACTGCCCCATCTTCGTATACAATTCACACTTCTATTTTTTATGCATGGTCAAACAAAGTATCATTTCCATACTCACAGATAATATGTTTAAATGAGATTCCAGTCCTGACAAGGAGTTTTCCTAAGTCTCAGACCAGAAGAAGGATAACATGTAAATGTTACAACTCCACCCGACTCAACCTGAAAATAGATCTTGAACCATTCGGCCCCATACGGACCGCTGGTTGGGTCGGGTAGGGAGGGGCCACAGCTTGTGCAGGGCTCCATCCCCAGGTTCCTTCAAAAGCGAAAAAGGCTGATGTTTTACGCGAAAATATTTTGAATATTCTTTCTTCATTCCATGGAATGAAGCATGGGACTATAGAGCTGCATTGTTTACTCAATAGTGGAAAGTCATAAAATGGTTGGTGGCATAGTTAAAAATAACGTGTTTACAAAAACGTGCGCGTTTATTTTTGTGTTTACGCGTTTTTTTGGGCGACTAAATCATTCATTCGCTGTTCAACAAAAACTAGAAATAAATATGCGAAATGGAGCATGCAAGAAGACCTGTTATAGGGACGAAAATGCGGTCTCGGATGAGGAAAAGTTCAATTATTATCTAATGGAGTTCATCAACAGCCTCACTCCAGCTGGGCTTTCACCCCATGAATCTATACTGTAATATCCCATCATTTTAAAGCGTGGCATATTAATCATGGTCATCAGAAACCAAAAAGGTAATCAAAGCCGGACGATGCCTCCAAAATCAAAGGGTGACAGCTACGAAGCTGAGTAAAAATTATGCAATACTTGAGAGTGCTAAATTCCACTAACATCTATCCCGCAAAAGATGTGTCTGTTAAGGCAAATCCACTACATCGCGATAACATATACTGAGCTCTTAGAAAATAATTCATTTGGATATTGTCCTCAGCTAAAAAATGAAGAAGTCAACGTGGTGAACCTTCTTCAGGCAATATTGTTCTCGTGCGGACGACACCAAATTATAATTAACGATTATATTATAGGCATTGCAAGAATGATGAATCTCGGAAATACCAGCGAACAATGCTGAGAAGGAAAAGTAGCAGTCGGAGACGGTTGCAGTGATGAAGAAAGCGATGGACAGGAGTGCCTGCCAGCATGTCAGTGCCTCCAGATGACCAAGTCCTCTAGAAACTTCTATATATTTCAAACGCAGTGCTTCCAATTCTTCACTAATATCAATTTCTTCGAGCCATTCCGTTGCATCTGAATAATATAATATATATGGAGTATATCAGTATGGGAGAGCGGAGAGAATTGTTACTTAATAATTCATATCGCTAAATTTCCATTTTAAAATACTTTTTCAGAACGAAGTTATGTGCCAGAACACCAAACAGTCAGTTTTAAACTTGCTTAAAGACACAGCGCGCAATTTTAGGACATCTCGGGTCAATTAGTAATTTATGCGTAATAATGGATTGATCTATCATCACCTACCTCTAATGTTTCCCTCCTGGAGACAATTTCCTTTGGGGACACACCCTCTTCTTTTCAAGAGCGTTAAGGTGTCCTCAGAGAGCGCGACGAGGACATTCTTGAAGAACTGTATGAAGAAGAGGCTGAAACACACCCCACTCATGCTGATCCAGGTAGAGGTAAAAACTAAGCATATCATCATAAAGTCATGGAGTTGAGCATTAACGACAGGGTTGGTATCACGAATAACATTCGGGCCGAGTCTGATGATGAGCATTGACGCTGCCGTGCCGAGGATCACCAATATTATGCTCCCTACCGTCACCCGTAATGTATCTCGTCTCCAGTCCTTCATCTCAATACGTCCCCAGGCACGCTGATCCTGAAAAATGGAAAAACCTTATTGTTTAATTCTCCGTGTTTCTTAAGGGTATATCTCATTTGAGTCCCTCACAATCGACACAGCTCGATTTAGCAATGCTTTCATGGCAAAATTAAATTCACAATATTTTAAAGTCAAGGTATTTTTTAACGCAATGAAATCAGTGGAAAGATAAAACGAGAGAGCACTACTCCAGGTTACATTTGGCATTCCCATTGCCCTTGTACCACTGGAATTATCTATACTCGTATATGCAGTATATAGACGATCGTGAGTGACTGAATGACTGACATTAATTCTAACCATGGTCTAGAGAAGTTATAAATCCGAAAGTTGCTACACATCTACCTCTTGGGACGAAGAGTACAGGAAAAATCCGACTTTGGAGGTACGTGCCCTGAGGGCATCCATTTTGTGGGGAGATGTTTTCTTCGATAAATATTAATATTTGCAGATTATGACGAGATTTGACGTTAGGTACGCAAGAAATAATGGGATTAATTACCTGTATATTGATGCACATATTGGTTAGTTCTCTCTCGGAACAGGTTTTTGATACGTTTTCCGCTTGAAAATAAATTAATGAATCAATCTCAAACCAGGACAATGGAGATCCAAAGACCAGAGTGCGAGCTATTTATATATATTTACCGCATCAAACATTCAAAAATGGCTGTTATTGATTCGGTATAGACCTGTATTAAAAGACCTAGACAACTAGACATGTTCTCGATGGCTTGCAAATCCGCGCTGCGTGGAGAAGGGACGAGACTATTTGTAATATACCGGATGCGCATTTCTCACGTACGCCTAGCAACCCTGTCCACCCGTCCGGTAGCACCCGCTCTCCTCCATTGTCTATTATGGATCCGTCAACTGCGAGGGCTGGAAGAGAATTGGATGTTTTAGTGGAAGAGGGGCAGACCGACCAAGGAGGAAAACTGCTCATGGACAACTGTTCGTGTTGTCTGATATCTATGGTTTCTGCCGACAGACAGAATGGAGAAAAAGTGACAGACAGACCGCAATATTTAGCATTCTCCCATAGTACCTATGATAATGTAATTCATCTTAATGTGTGAACTTGCCGTAAATGCAGCCATATAAAATGCGCGATATCAACATTTGAAAAAATAATTTTTCCAGCGATCACGAAAACTCCCATAGTCACTTTTCAAGAGTTGATTTATTCAAATTCATGCTTCACATACAGAAATACTGTGTAAAAACAAGAAAACCTTTCCCTAATGGAAGTCTATCAACTTAGACCTTCACGAAATACCGATGACATTGTCGTTTTTTAAATGTGAGAGACTTTAATAAAGATAATGATATGGTTAAAGCTGAATAGCTTTTAGTTGAACTAATCACTAAACTACATTGGCCCAGCTGGAGTAATTGTCTGAGATATGAAAAAATTTACCTTAAATGGACACCATGGCGTCCGAGAAATGGCAAAACATGCGAGGAAAAAATCCGAGAAACCGAACGCATAAGATAAAAAAAAACATGGAACCTATTGGATCTACATAAAATGGGCATCAGAAAAACTGCGCAGAAAATACACGCGTGGATCCGGTTTTAAGTCGCTAAGATATCGCTCGATCAGATTGTACGAGGGTCACCCCAAAAATAATGCTCCAGATTTTTCCTGAGTAATGCTTAATTGCAATTGAAATTGGAGGTTCGCCAGCATTGACTCCATTGTTTTCCACCCATGCCTGCGAAGTTTCGTGGTTTGCCCCCAGGAGTATATAAGGGTACACATAGTTCAAAATGGCCGATTTGTCAGAGTCACGTTTTAAGCAGAGAGCGGTGATTGAATTTTTTACTGCGGAAGGGGAAGTGCCGATAGTGATCCACAGACGTCTCACAAATGTGTATGGAGAAGATACTGTCAGTATGCATGCAGTGAAAAGGTGGGTTACGAAGTTCAAAAGTAGTGATTCGTCTCTGGCTGACAGGCCACGAAGCGGGCGGCCAGCAAGGGTAGTGACTGATTCCAACCAGCAGAGGGTTGATGAATTGATACGGGGCAATCGGCGGATCAGGCAAACGGAATTGAACCATATTTTTGTCGGCATCGGTCACCATGCTGTCGAATCCATCATCAATAACCTTGGATACAGCAAGGTTTGTGCTAGGTGGGTACGGCGCATGCTTACAGACGTGCACAAGGCAGAGAGGAAAAGTATCTCCTCGGAACTTCTTCACCGGTATGAACAGCTGGGAGACAGCTTTTTGTTACCAATAATAGCAGGTGACGAGTCCTGGGTTCATTATCATGAACCTGTGACAAAACGGTAGCCTATGGAGTGGAGACATGACACATCCCCAAGCCCGAAAAAATGCAGGACCCAGGCATCAGCGGGCAAAGTTATGGTTTTTTGGGACATTCGTGAAGTGGCGTTGGTCGACTTTCGACCTTTCCGACCTCGGAACAATACATCAGCACTCTGAAGAAGCTGAAGGCCCGTATACGCCAAGCAAGACCACATATGAACAAGCTGGAGCTGTTACTGTAACAAAACAACGCCAGGCCTCACACAAGTCATCTAACATCGAAAGGCATTACAAAGATGGGATGGGGTGTACTTCCCCATTCTCCATACAGTCCAGACCTCGCCCCCTCTGACTTTCATTTTTTTGGCCCTCTCAAGGCTCTACAGGGGCACCATTTTCAATCAGATGATGATGTGAAGACGGCGATTCGTCGCGGGCTGCATCAACAATATGAAGCTTTCTTTCGCGACGGTATAATGGCACTGTTCCCACGCAGGCGCAAATGTGTGGTACGTAATGGGGACAATGTGGAAAAATAAGTCTACATATATTTTCACACATGTTATTGCTAACTATTACTGTGCACTTGCGTTCTCTTGTGATAAATTATTTGTCAGAAGAAAATCGGGAATGTGTGGTACGTAATGGGGACAATGTGGAAAAATAAGTCTACATATATTTTCACACATGTTATTGCTAACTATTACTGTGCACTTGCGTTCTCTTGTGATAAATTATTTGTCAGAAGAAAATCGGGAGCACAATTTGGGGTCTTCTACGTCTTCTACCGTCGTAGAAGACGTAGAATATTAATTTCAGCATGAAGCCCTTGACTACATAAATTCTGTTTTGTTTCATTCCTTTAAAAGTTGACGTTTTTTTATTAATTCTGTGGGAAAAGTGTCATCATGTCACATGAAATATTATACTATTATTTTGACAGAAAAGAAGCTCTTGCGCATGTTGAACGCAGCCTGCCATAACTTTTGATTAGCTATAAGAAATAGCCAATTGGTTTCATGCATGCTCTACCTTGATGAAGACCCACATCTTGAGAAATTCGGAGGTTCGAGGCAACCATGTAACCCAAATGAGCGTCATCGTAACGAAGTTGTCGATCGAGAGAAGACACATAGTGATTGCATCAGCTTCGAACACAGACTGACTGACGGCCTCCAGCAGACTGGGGATGAAAGCTTGAAACGTCACCATGGAGAGAGCCGAGAAAAGCACCACGAGGACACACACATAAAGAATGTCCCATTTCTTCCACAGCTTCATCTTCTGGTAGGGATATTGGATTGAATCATCTGCGAGATGTCGACTCAAGCTCCATGGGAACAATCCAGGGATGCAAATGTGTGGTACGTAATGGGGACAATGTGGAAAAATAAGTCTACATATATTTTCACACATGTTATTGCTAACTATTACTGTGCACTTGCGTTCTCTTGTGATAAATTATTTGTCAGAAGAAAATCGGGACCACAATTTTGGGGTCTTCTACGTCTTCTACCCTCGTAGAAGACGTAGAATATTAATTTCAACATGAAGCCCATGACTACATAAATTCTGTTTTGTTTCATTCCTTTAAAAGTTGACGTTTTTTTATTAATTCTGTGGGAAAAGTGTCATCACGTCACATGAAATATTATACTATTATTTTGACAGAAAAGAAGCTCTTGCGCATGTTCAACGCAGCTTGCCATAACTTTTGATTAGCTATAAGAAATAGCCAATTGGTTTCATGCATGCTCTACCTTGATGAAGACCCACATCTTGAGAAATTCGGAAGTTCGAGGCAACCATGTAACCCAAATGAGCGTCATCGTAACGAAGTTGTCGACCGAGAGAAGACACATAGTGATTGCATCAGCTTCGAACACAGACTGACAGACGGCCTCCAGCAGACTGGGGATGAAAGCTTGAAACGTCACCATGGAGAGAGCCGAGAAAAAGTGGTGCTCCTGTGTGTGTATTTCTTACAGGGTAAAGAAGGTGTCGAAGTAGAAGACCATCCCTATAACCTAACTTAGTAGACGCTCTACAGCTGAGTTCGAGGTACCCTTGTTAGGTCCCTACGTTTATAAATAAGCGATGAACTTGCTTCTTGTCACTATTTCTGAATACTGGAAAGAATCAGCTGGGGCTATGGGAACAACAATATCGTCAAGCTTCCTCATTCTCTTTGCGAGTGTTGAACACCGGCGGACAGTAGATCGAATGGTTCGGGTGGAAGAAACGCATTTCCTCAGTTTTCTTACTGACCTGGAAATGCATTGGACATATTGGCCACTGCGTACAGTATTGCCACGCGGCCATTCATCTTGCCGGAAAATTGATGTAAAAGTTGACGTTTCCTATTTAGTCTAGGAATGGAAGGTCCGACGCCGTCAACCTTGGATTTCCCCATTTCCAATTCTCCCTCTCAATCATCACTAATTATCCTTCGCGTGCCCGTCGTTGTGGCACGTGTCAGGATATTTCCTCACAATGAGTCATCTCTAGCATAACTCAGCCATTCTCATTTGTGACACCAAGTGAAGTCTTTCAGTAACAGTTCAACTGCACCTATTGAAGAGTCTCGCAATAAATCACATTTGCAATATCCCATTTTTTTATCTACTCAACTTGAAGGGATGAAGGGAACCGTCAAGAGTATTCAGTGCAAGCTTTAGGGAAGTGGGTCAAGGACCATAACAACACCATAATTTTTTTTGTCCCCACAATTTACAGGTATTGAACCGTAAGAAGTATCGGTATTGTCGAGAGACATTTCTGCAATACTGATTCGACACGCCAACATCGTCTACATTCTACGAGGGTGGATTTTCAAAGCTTGTTCATTTTCAGTTTTCACGAGATATTATTCAAAGTTGATTCAACGTTAAGACCATTTTATTGTTTACCCTTTGTCAAATTGCGTTTTTAAAGTACACAGTGCAAGACGGCCGTAACTTGAGAACTGCAGGAGAGTAACGGAGGAGTAAAAGAACTAGAACTACTACCTGATTGTACTGACAATATAGAACCCGTTGCAGAGTGTACCAGTTTTTTTCCTTAGACTTTGAAAGTACTCCAGTGAGTGCTATGAATCATGATTCCATGTGAGGCTTCCTTTATCGGATCAGAATCCTGGCCTATTTGTTCAATCACACACATAGTCTTGTGTAACAAAGGAGAAACATGTTATATTTCATGTGGTTTCTCCTAGCACCCTACAAAACCACTTCTTGGAAGAAGGTGGATGACGGGTGGATGGAAGCCATGGGTTCAACTTGAGTAGACTGAGTTCTCAGGTCTGAGGTCTGAGGTCTTAATGGTAAAAAACAAGCGAAGTTGGGGCGTTTCTGTCCCTGGTAGAATGGAACGGAGATGCAGGAAGATCATCGCCATTGGGTTGAAACTTTCTCCATTCCCCTTTCCCTCAATTCTTCCCTCAAATATATATTGTTGGCGTTTGTTTCCTGGACCTCTGACAACATTGTTTAGCTCTTGCATCTCGCTCTTGAGCACTTCCTTTGAAAAACCTTATAGACATCCATGGTGCATCGTGCGCTAATTTGTAACTTGCTTTTTCTATCATATATATCTTTTTTAAAATCAGAATGCATATTCCCTGGCAGCATACCCACGTTTGGCGAACGTTGGCTGCGAGAGGGAAAAAGTGGGCTAACATCGCAGTGGACTTGCCAATGTTTGCCCCACATTGGCTGCAAGCGGGGAGAAATGGCCTAACGTTTGAGTGGGCTGCCCGTGGTGGCCTCACATTGGCGCAAGAGTGGCAGCCAACATTTGTCATGACTCAGGATGCGACAGCTCTCTCAGTTATTTGAACAAAAGCTTCCCACAGCTGATGCGAGATGGCAACTATGCAGCCACTATTTCGATGGGATCAGGGAGTGATTCATTAATTTAAGACCCCATTACCTTCTTTGCGGTACTCAATACATTTCCATAAAGTACGTGAAGGAAGACACTCGAATTTCCCAGTTCATTTGTTTAAATAGATTAAGCAGTCCAAACAGACTCTTGTTAAACGTGGAGAAAGCATGATTTAAATTGGGATTTCGCTTGATATAGGGAGGATGAAGAGAAATTTCCTTTTTTGATTTTAGAAGCAGCGTCTGGTTCCCCTCTTTGAGGTTCGAGTGTGATTAAACGTCCCAGGCTGGCCGGACAACCCCTTCCATAGCGGACGAAGGGCCTATTGGGGCTCAAATCCTGTTATGGAAAGCGAAGGCCTCAAAAGATGACAATCGGAGGAAATGCTATTCCTTGGAGTACTTCCAGCCGGACAGGTAGAAATTCAGTGGCAAGGT